>OMKX01065009.1:0-14163 GCA_900302425.1 Brosme brosme
GAGACGACGCGGTGCTCCATGTCCTTCTGCAGGCTCATGAGACTGTTGAGACGACGCGGTGCTCCATGTCCTTCTGCAGGCTCATGAGACTGTTGAGACGACGCGGTGCTCCATGTCCTTCTGCAGGCTCATGAGACTGTTGAGACGACGCGGTGCTCCATGTCCTTCTGCAGGCTCATGAGAGTGTTGAGACAACGTGGTGCTCCATGTCCATCTGCAGGCTCATGAGACTGTTGCGTTTACTGTGTGCTGCTGGCCTCCGGAGCTGCGCTCTAACTGTATGCAAAGCACCGGGCCGTGCGCTGCAGCAGCATGGAAATATAATGGTGGGAGAAAAAAAAACAGGCCCTCTACTTTGCACGCACAAACTCTGTGTGGAGTGGACATTATCTTTCTTCCTTAGAAATACTAGAGAGAGATAGATAGAGATAGACAATTGTTTGGTATGATTCGTTCCTCTGTTTCCATTGTGGGACTCCATTGAAGTGTGAACAAAGATAAAAGGATAGAACGATAGATGCCTCAGATATGTTTTTGGCTGCTGGTGTAAATGACATTTCTATACATAAGTGGTCCCTCACAGTTGAATAGGACAGGTGCATGGCACTGGGTCGTTATAACTGCACTTGTTATGCTGCTATCCAGCAATCCAGCGGTCACACGCATTGCTCCACGTATTTGTACTGAAAGAGCACTTCCCACACGACATCGACAGTTCAAATACAAACGGAAGAGCTTTCACATAACAATAACCCCCGACCAAACTTTTCCCTTATATAAACATTGGCGAGTTTTTCGCCAGTAGAAAACAAACACTCACACACACTGCCAATGTGTGGGTCGTTTTTGGAAACAAATGTCTGTGGTAATTAAATATGAAGAGCGGCTGCGAGGTGAATGAACGGATGAACAATTTACCGAAAGGTTGTGTTTACCCGCCGGCGAGTGACTTGTCTGGTCATGTTTTGACGGTTGGGCGAGGTAATGGTGTGTGCCACGCCCAGGTCATGCTCCCAGTGGAGAGGTTGTGGAGGATTTGCATCTACAGGGCATTGTATTCAATGTATACTGTTTTCTGACGTTGAACTGAAAACAGGGATTTCCATGTACCGAGGCCACATGATGAGGCTTGAAAGCATGGTGAAGATGGATGAAGGGCCCACAGGACCCATATTGAATGGGGTGGACCGAGAGCCTCTATCCTAGTGTTGTGTTTCTCTGTGTTCTCTCTGCGTTGCATTTGGTTCTTTAGCCGAGATTTCTTTTGTAATGCAAAACACATCCCCAGGTAGCCTTGTAAAGAGAGATGACAGAGCCGATAGAGACAGCAATGTCAACTGAGATTTAAAAAAATAAAAAATGTTTCCTTTACAAAATAAAGAAGCTATTCCACATCTTAATATTTGAATCCGCCTGAGGGAGGTACAAAATATAAAATGTGTGTGTGTGTGTGTCTGTATGACGTGTCTGTGTGTGTGTTTGTCCCCTGTTGTTGACATTAATGACTGTTCTTTTATTATAAACAAAACCAAATGTTCAAAGTTTCCACTGAGCTATTTACCATTAACATATAATTTAAATAAGGAAATTCCTATTTATCACATGTTCCAAACCTGAGATATTTGGTTATTCATGCTTGCGGCTTCATAAATCCAACTAACTGTATCAATAAGTTACGCACAGACTTGTAATCTGACATTTTATTGTGTGTTGTTCCATTCACATATCTGTTCAAATAACAAAAGTTATACTCAGATGTATTTTTAAAGCTTAGCTTTCCATAATTTGGCCCACCAAGTGCTTTAGTCCCTTGTGAGAGAAATAAAAAGGAAACTCGCTTGTCATGTCCATGGTTAAATCACTCATCCTTAATGTTCCCTGAACAACCATCCATTTCGCCTCCATCTAACCTTCGGTTATCCGCCCATCGTTTATACTTGGCACGACTCTTTTTCACAGCAAATTTGGCGATGTCCACCATGAAGAGCCAGGCCAACAGGTACATGACCACCCCACCGACCTTGGTGACCAGCGAGGGCCTGGGCGACACCATCTCGTGGTAGAACAGCAATGAGCCCACGCCGACTCGCACGGTGGCGAATAGTACGATGAAGAGCACGTCCACCGCGTCGCCCAGGATACTGTCATAGCGCCCCAATTTGCGCAGAAACCAGCGGCTCTGCAGCAGCGGATTGGTGATTTCGCTACCGAAGATGGCCGCGCACGTCTCACAGCCGGACTTGCCCATGGTCAGCGCCAGCAGGATCCCGGTGATGCTGGCAGCATGGTGGGCCAGCATGATGGGACTCTCCGACCCGTAGCACAGGCACCAGCCCATGTCGAAGAAGAAGTAGCCCAGGCAAATGGCCAGTGCCTGGGTCTGTAGGACAGTGTTGTCGGTACCTGGTGGGACATGGATAAGGGGTCGGGTGGAGGTGGGTTTAGGGGACATGCCACTCGAGCACTGGGATTAATACATGTATGATAGCATTGAAACCCTTTACAAAACATGTGAACAGGTCTCACAGTCTCTTGGAATGAGGACTCCCTTGTATGTGCGGATTGATCCATTCAATTCATCCTTTCCCAGTACCACGTATTAGGAACAAAAAGCCACACCTTTTGGGGTTTAAATAAAGCTTACTTTCTCATCTATAAGTAGTCAACTCTGGTTCACTGTCTAAATGGCTTAAGTGGTAAGAAGTAAAGAGGTACCAAATGCTAAACTCTAAATGCAGGAACAACATCATCTAAAGTGAAGCACAGGCAAACGCAATTGTAATTTAAGACTGGCTCCAGTGAGTCTGTCAAGTCACTCAACATGCAAACTATGGAGAGTGACACCAGCTGGTACTAATTCGAGCCAGCTAATTAATCCAAGTGTTCGCTCTTTAAGACCTGCAAGCCCTAACAAAAGCCCCATGCTGGTGTATAGCACGTTTATTAACCACCACCTACTTGACAAAATATTCAGTGCAGCATCCATTTGAAAATATGTCTATGTCTATGACAGACAAGTCTATGACAGACCTGCATGTGTGAAGGGCCAGGGTCCGTCTATGAAGACAACATAAGCGGTTAATAGCACGATGAAGACACCGTGGGTCAACGTCACCAGACGACAGTTCCACTCGGGCCCCCGTTGGCTGAGAGAGAACACCAGGTAGAGGGCCAGCCAGCCAATCAGACTGCAGAACACTTGTAGAGGCAGCAGCATGTCTTCCCTGTGTGGAATGTGGGGTTAGCAAATGGTAAAATAGCTAGTATTTTATTTCAGTTTCATACAGAAAATGTTTTAAACCTTTTAATTGTACACAGTTCCATTACAGTTTGGGCCTCAGATAGTGCTATTCACATCTCTATTTCAAAATATCTCTTTCATCATGTAATTTTACAGTGTGACATTACAGAATCCCTGTAAAACTGTGAGTCATCAACTTAATTCATTAATGTGGTATTATTATGATTGATTGTATAGTAACTAAGCACAATTCATCATGAAACACAGTCCCTCCACAAGCTAAAGAAGGACACAAACAACCCGAGGTGCAATTTACCTTATAGTTTTCCTTCAGTTGTCCTCTTAATGCTGGCCTTACTTCGGTAATTACAGAAGCAGAAGTTCCCAGGCACAGCCCCTGATGCCATTTTTCCTCTCCTCATCCAAAATATGCCAATTGCATAAACATCTATACCTTAGCTTCAGCAACACATGCCCGCTCTGAAAGAAAATCAGCCATGTCTACTTATTAGTGGTTCTCCTCCCATAGATGTTAGACCAGATCCTCTTAAGAGATTACAGCCACAGCTCCTCTGCAGATACCCGGTAGCCAGACATATATAAGACCACTATAGATGTCATCAAGAAGTTTGAATACCTTTCTGTTGGACTAAGTACTGTTGTAGTGAGTGTGTTGGGATTGAGTAAAGAGACATTTTAGTACTAATATATTTCTTTATTTTATTAGGAATGAGGAAATAAAAGAATGACCCCTACTTTGCTCTTAAGCCACAATGTATACAATTTAGCCACTCCCAGTTAGAAGGCGGGAGAATTAATAATAAAAATAACTTGAAAACGTTGTTCTGTCCACTCTTACTGGCTGTGCAACAGTGTGACGCGAATGGCTGGGTGGCGTGAGTGGGTGGGGTTTTAGGAGTGTCGATTCTTGTAAACAAAGAGAGAGGGACGGGCTGGCCAGCATTTTTTATTTGTAGTACTACTATCAGTTATAGGATGTGATTTTATCGATAACATTATTGAATCACTTTCAATCAGCATTAATTACAGATATGTCTATGTCATTTTGAGCTACGAGCGAGTTGAAATGTTACACATTGCGACTTTAATACCATTTTAGTATTGTAGTACTTTTGTATAAAAATGTATTATGTGTAAGGAGTAATTATGTGTATAAAAACTCCTAAATTGCTCCCAGTATCTGACATTGATCAACGCTCAAATCCAAAATAAGCTCAATACTTAAACCTTTAGCTAAATCATATTGTGTTATTTCTTTTATCCAACTTATTAGAACCGCCATGTTCAAGTTCAAGCGCTGAGAAATAACCAAGGTATCAATAGTACTACAGCTCCGAAGCAATAGGTGGCGACAGTCGGCCGTACAGCGTGACATACTTGTGTTGAGTGGAGAAATTGAAGAACAAGAAAGTGAAGTGAACGAACTTACACTTCCGTATTGGCCAATTGACGCGTCGCCTGGGATTCTAGGCATGCTTTCTAGTGTCTGTTGCTGACATTGAAATACCATAATTTAGGGTAACATAGTAAGCTAGCGACCTGGGTTGTCACAATGTTTAGCTTACATGTACACCTCTAAATACCTCTGCAAAACGTAACGAAGAAACAAAGGTATGTGCTGCATGTTGCATTGTTTTGTTTATATATTAGGCATTTAATAAACAGTGTTTTTGAGTGGAGTTGTTGTGTACACAGTGTTTATCATCACAATAGACTGGTTGTAATCTTCAGGTAGGCTAAGCCTTATGTAAACAAAATATTACGGTTCACATGTTCATTGCAATATGGGTGTTAAGCTAGCAGAAAGATACATTACATTTAGCAGTGTTTTCGTAGATGTCATTGCCAAAGTGTAAAGGGCCAAGGAAGTATATAGTATTTATGTTAAGCATTTATTTGTAGTTTTAAAAGCCTGTTTATTAGTAATATTTGTATAAATATTTATATAAATATATATTTTAAATAACCCCATTCATTATTTAAATAGGATTTTTTCTGAACTCACTTTCCCATTGTAAGCTGACTAACCTTTTTTGCCATCTCCCCTGTCCCTACAGCATGGCTCTTCCATGTTTCCGACTGTCTTCCCGACACACCACCAGGTTAGGAGTAGATGTTCGCTGCTATGCAACACAGGGAAAAGCACCCAGATCGCAGGAGAGGCGTGACAATAATGCTCCAAATGCTCCGGTCTTCCAGTATGTCGGGCAGAACCGGAAGCTCAACCACAAGGTGTTCGTGTGGGGGTTCAGCTTCACCGGTGCCCTCGGCCTCCCCAGCCTGGTACAGCCTGACTGTGGCAGAAAAAAGCCCCGGAAATACCAGCTCACTCCCTACCGGCTGGAGACTGAAGACCAGGTACATATGTTTCAATAGGTTGTGGTGGAAGTACTTGGGGTGGTAATTCTAATGCATTCTATTGACAGGCGTATCACATTGTCATACTGTGTTGCTCAGATCTCATCTGCCGCGTGTGGCTATGGCTTCACCCTTCTGTCGTCCTCGACCACAGACCTGACCAAGCTTTGGGGCATGGGCCTCAACAAGGACTCCCAGTTGGGCTTCCAGCGTACTCAGAAGAGCCGGCGTAAGACTATCCCAACATACCATTAGTAAAAGAAATAGGAAATAAAAAGACTGAAAGGCTGTTTGTAAATCCAATATAATGTATGCATTCTTTTGAACAATGTTGTATTTTTATTTAAATGTTTTGCACTCAAGTGTTTTTAGCGTGCATTTTAGATAATGTGTCCTATGAAAGCTATGGGCTAATGCTATAGAACACTAATATGTTTTTATAAAATAAAGATATTTCGTATTTGTCCACCACGTGACCTGACCCTGTCTCACCTGTTTGTTTCTATTTGTGTGTGGGTGTCTGTTCGTATGTGTGTGTGTGTGTGTGTTTATTATTCAGTTAAGAGCTACGACTACGTGCTGGAGCCCTCCCCCGTGGCGCTGCCCCTCTCTCAGCCCCAGGGCACCAGGGTGGTGCAGGTGGCCTGTGGCCGCGCCCACTCCTTGGTGCTGACCGATCGGGAGGGAGGTGAGCACAACCCCACCACATGGGGGGGTGGAGATAACAACAGGGGCCGGGGGTCTGTGATGCTCAAGCGATGATTAACTCATTCTAAACCTGGTTCTGGTATATCATTCTTTTCTGGATACTACGGTCTATTTTTATGCAATTTCATCTGAAAGAAAAATACTATTATATCAAATTTTACTAAATGATGGGTCATTGTGGTACTGTAGTAGTATTAACTGAAAATATTTGAGTTTGAATGTACGTTTTAGCAAAGTGTTACACATTGGATGTTGAGTGTATTATCTATTCCAGATATTACAGTAATTAACACCAGATTTATAACTTTCATACTCCTTCTTCGCCTATGTATCTTTTAAGTTTACAGTATGGGTAACAATGCCTATGGCCAGTGTGGGAGAACAATAGTGGAAGACGAAGACTACAGGTATATCCTTGAAAATCCATCTCAAAGGTACACACACTAACTAAAAACTGATTACAACTAGTGCTCACTCATGTGTGGAAGACACACTTCACCTTTATTTACCTTTAAGTGCTTTGTAGTTAAGTTGACTCTAAGTCACAGAATGAAATCACATCAGGTCTTGATATGTTATGAATAAGTTATGGTTTGAATAAGGCATGGTCCATCTTAATACTCCCACCTGAAATTAGAGTTAGTTTTGTTTTTCCTCATGAAACTCCTTGAGGAGAAGGGTATGTTGGATGAAGTAAATCTACCCAAAGAAAGAAGTGAAATAGAGGTGACTCTTGCATGTTCTACTTCCCTGTGTTTTATTATGTTGTTATCTCTCTCTGTCTCTCCCTCTGTCCCTCTCCCACGGTCTCTCTCTGTCTTGCATGCACCCACAGTGGCAGTCACATCATTCACAAGGTAGAGGGCTTCGACAGTAAGGTGATCCAGGTGAGTACAGCTCTGTTGGCACAGATTGACATTCATCTCCAGAAGAGATTTGTCCTCAGTTGGGCGAAGGGAGAACAAACTCCCACAAGACTCAAGTGGGAAAAGGAAGAAAGAGACCCAATAGAGTAATACAGGATTAATGGATGTCCGCTTGGCCAAAGTAAAATACAATCCAAACCTAAAGTAAACAAAATCAACCATGAAAGTCTTTCTCAAAGTCATAAAGGCCACGGCTGTGCGGTTTCAGCCGACGAAGTGCAGTATCAAATATGTAGAGGCCATTGTGGTCTATATAAACATCTGACACATCTATTTGTTATTTTTGTCCTCTGAAATATAGAACACTGCAACATGGCACAAAGTCCAACCTGTCATTTCCACGCCCCAAAATGTTTTATCTCCTGTGTTTCCAGGTAGCGTGTGGCCAGGACCACAGTCTGTTCCTCACGGAGACGGGGAAGGTGTACGCGTGCGGATGGGGCGCAGACGGTCAGACGGGTGGGTGGTCTCTGCAATGATAGTGAAACAAAAACAAAACACAATCACTGGGACCAAGACAAAGTGAAGACTAATTGTTGCTGTTTTGGAATTGTGGGGAAACAAATGGGGAAACCAAAATAACTGAAATAAATGAAGGTTATTCGAGTTGGAACATGGCAGGATGTTTACTTCCAATTATTAAATTTCTTTGTTTTTATGTGACATTTAACTTTCTGGGTATTTTTGTTGGATTGGAACAGATTAGATGGTTGTGTCTTTTATAGGAAAAGGTAATTCTTTGCTCAGCTAGTGTATATATATTGCTTTTATTATGCTTCTCTGTCTTGATCTCTGGCCAGGTCTGGGTCATCAGCGCATCAGCGCCATGCCGGCGGAGGTGTCGGGCGAGCTGTCCGGCGTGGAGGTCAAGCAGATCAGCACGTACGGAGACTGCAGCCTGGCCGTCTCCAGGGACGGGCGTCTGTACGGCTGGGGGAACTCTGAGTACCGGCAGCTGGCCATGGTCACCGAGTCCACACAGGTGACTGGGATGGGGTGGATAGGCTGCACACAAGCATGGCCTGAAGAGAATCGGCTTCCCTGTATTGTGCCACATAATGGCAAATGATGTTCCTGATCATCTGTCGTTATCACTTGTAACCGGAAGGTTGCTAGTTCGATCCCCGGCTCCTCCTAACCGAGTGTTGTGGTGTCCCTGAGCAAGACACCTAACCCTAACTGCTCCCGACGAGCTGTCACCTTGCATGGTTGACTCCGCCGTCGGTGTGTGAATCTGTGTATGAACTGTTGTAAGTCGCTCTGGACGAAAGCGTCTGCCATAAGCCCTAAATATAAATTCCTAATCCCTATAATTCCTATATTGGCAAAAAGTGGAAAAATGCAGAGTGCTTTATCCTTACATTGGTTTTAATTGGTTTCTCGTCCTATCTAGATCAACTCTCCTAAACACCTCCCCCTGGAAGGCTGCGGTAGAGTGCTCCAAGCTGCCTGCGGAGGGACACAGGTGGCCATTCTAAATGGTGAGTGGATCAAGGACCAAAGAGACAACCGGAAGGGAAGCTTAGTGAAGGGGCTTCTCTTCAGCTCAACGGCGCTGGGTCTAATCCGCACAATATCTGCAGACTACGTTTTAATGACCAAATGCACAGTATATCACAGGGTCATTCTAAACAATGACATTCTTAGGCCATGTCAGCAACAACTGCGTAGAAGGCATAGGAAACATTTTTACAAAGGAAAGTTTGGAATGGCAGAATTAACAGAAACACCAGAAGCAGTTTGGATTGGGAATATGGACATGGGAATAAGAGTATAAAATATATATTAAATATAAAGTGTAGGAGTGCTAATGAATGATATGAACATTGAATTGAGGTGATTGTACATTGAATGTCCATAGGAAGTGGTCAGTGCATACGTTGGGCTGATCAATGTGATCACTGAGATTAACTGGCTGGTTGAGAAGCTTGAGGCCTTGGAGAAAAAACATTTACCGTGATTCCTGTAGTCCGTGCCTGGAGGCTTCGGTCACGTCTTTCCAGGCCGCAGCAACGTAAACGGTCCATAGCTTGGGTGGCTCTAGTCTTTTGTCTTTGTGCTTTCCTAAGGCATGGTGTGTGTGGTAGATGCTTTGCATGGAGGGGAGGTCGTAGCCAATGATGCGTTCCGCTGTCTTCACCACCCTCTGGAGGGCCTTGCGTTCGTCTTCTGTAGATCACACGTCTGCTAAATGACAAAATACGAACAGTAGATAGAACAAACAAACAGTCATATCTCGGAAAAACAGCATCATGCAATCAGTCGATTATGACTTGCTCCAATTGATGTCACTTGGCATCATTTGAACCTATCAGAAACTGCAATTGCAATAATGTGTTTGGTTGTGTTTCTGTGCTTTGATTTGAGTGTTTTGATTTCAGTGTCTTGTGTGATCACGTAAAAGAAAAAAAGCAATCATGATAACGTAACAACCATAATGGCTGCATACGAGCGAGTCGTCTGTTGTAGGTAAAATTAAGTCGTACAATTCCGCCGCTGTGATTGAAATACAGAAGGCTTGATAGAGAAAAGTGTTTTGTTCTGGGAAGCCTAAGGCAACTATATTGGAAGATGTACTTAAATTGAACATCAGTTTTGATTTGCTTTTCCAAACTGACTGCTTGCAATTAGAATTGGACGTGCGTTTGGCAGGAGAGATGCGTATATACTGAGCTCAGGTTGTCTACACTTTGTGTAGTGCTGTGCAAAGTCAGTCAAAGTTATTAGCAGGAAGGGTAAGCTATTACTTTCAAATGAATTCCTTCTCGCACATTCAGAAACTCAACGTAACAACGCTTCTTTCATCAGGAGATCACCGAATGCCAGCATTGTCAGTGTTAACAGTACATAAAAACTGAACTGATATTTTCCATAATGACCATTAAGCTCATTGCATGTAATCATATTTTTATGACTTAGAATATTGTCATTTCTATCTGAAGTGATCATAAGGAAGAAACCCTTTACCAACAGTACCACATTTACACAGCTGCTCAGAAGTGCAGATTCACTGGAGAAGTTCTAAGGTTGGCCACTTGGTGGCAATACAGGCTCACGCTTTGGTTGTTGTTATTTCACTCATGAGGGAGGGTCGTAAAAAATAATTATTGGCCCTAATTCTACCTATAAAAATTGTTGGTTTATTTTTTTTCTTCCAATGGCTACCTTTGAACCACTATAAACAACGTGCATACTGAATAGCTAAATTGAGCACAAAAAAAACAATAATGCTCCCACTTACAGCTTGGAACCCTGTTGTGGCTTAGTTCTACCTTCAATCCATAAATCCATCCACATTATCCGCCTGTCTGCCTATCCGTCTGTCTTTTCAAGCTTTGTAAACAACATCCGGTTCCATTCTATTCTCAGAGCAAGGGGCAGTCTTCGTATGGGGCTACGGCATTCTCGGAAAAGGCCCCAACTTATCCGAATCCCCCACCCCTGAAATGATACCCCCCACGCTGTTCGGCCGCTCTGAGTTCAACCCTTCAGCGGCCGTGAGGACGGTCCACTGTGGACTCAACCACTTCGCCGCCGTCACCGGTGAGGATTTCTTCTTTTTCTTTTCGGTGAGGAAATAAATAGTGTAGACACGGTGGCAGGGGAGTCTGTATACACGCCAGTGATTCCTCTGGTGTGTATATAAAATGTGATTTATGGAGGCCATTTTGAAAAAAGGGTGGGGGAGGGATCAAGGATTTTCTTAAAAGGGGCAAAGCCATGGGTCATGATGATTGATTGGTGCACCTTTTTTTTTTAATGCGTGTGTTTCTTTCACGTATTAATTTAGGGTTGATGAATAATTCATACAAATAAATAATAATACATGTTTTGGTGATTTCCATTTTTATACTCTGGATCTTTTTTTCCCCCTTGCGTTAAAGAATCTTTTTGTGGCACTATGAGAGACACGTTGTACTTGTTGTTGTTGTTGTATTAACGCGTGCATGCAAAGTCACTCGCATTGAAGCACTGCCTCTTTCTCTCACACTGTTATAACATGATGTCCCTCCAGATCAAGGGGAGCTCTTCGTGTGGGGCAAGAACGTGAGAGGCTGTTTAGGCATCGGCAAGAGAGATGACCAATACTTCCCCTGGCGGGTGAGTAGACACTGACTCGATATTATTATTAAGTAAAGAACAATTACCTGGTTTTCCCACAAGGTTGTTTGCTTGTTTGACCGTGTTTGGATTATCTCCCTG
Source organism: Brosme brosme (assembly GCA_900302425.1). NCBI lineage: Eukaryota > Metazoa > Chordata > Actinopteri > Gadiformes > Lotidae > Brosme > Brosme brosme. The sequence continues at coordinate 11,458 of OMKX01065009.1, forward strand.
TAGAAGTTATATTTACTTTGAGGGAAAAGAAAGATTTCTTCTGGTGGTTATTTTTTATTTATTCCACAATCAATTCCTAAACTTTTGCACGGCTTTTATTTTGTGTACAATTTCTGACAGGTCACAGTACCGGGTCATGTAGTGGACGTAGCGTGCGGTGTCGATCACATGGTGGCACTGGTGAAGTCAATCATCTGAGTGGGACCGGAGCGCACTCACGGTGACCCCATCGCCCCCACGCACGGCGGGGCGTCATCTGGACTGGACCGAGACTCGGTTTCCAAATTCAATGCAAACCAGCTGCTCTCTGCGGGAGACCAACCCAATTTGGTCGCTGCGTCTTGCGATGATGTCACCGCATGCGCAGGCGGGGGCGTTGAGGCTCGGCTAACCACCCCCTAAGAAAGGTTCACACAACAACCAGCCTCTGAGTTTTTCATGCTGCAGAGACATTATGTGACGATAATTAGACCAACATATGTATGACATTTCCAACTAAATGGAGAAGAAGACTTTGCACACGTTTTTAAAGAAAAAGTAATCTTGTCTTGTTTTCCTTTTCCATGTGCTTAGTTGTGAACAGGAGAGCGTGAAATAAAGAAATATTTTACAAAGGTGCTATTATAGCAACATTGTGTCTGTGAATCATAGCCTCCTCCTGCTAAATAAATTGGCAGCCAAGTGGAGAAACTACTTAACACTTTTATAAGAGTTTCAAAGAGATGTCATGCCGGGAAAAGATGAAGGCGTGTTACGAAACCAATGTAGAGATGTCCTTTCTTTTATTTTAAAGGACTAGTCACAACTTAACTTTACCAACATCTGCTAAGTGGCGGGTCTGTAAGTGAATAATTGACGCGTGATATCCTACAGTGTAACTGGTACAAGGAGCTAGGAGCCATTTTATTGCTCAGCTGTTCTGTTGTGTGGCAGGCGTAGGTGTATAACCCCCAGGTACAAGTATCAAATGGTTTTAACTGAAACTGGCCGCTTGTAAGTGTCGTGCAATATACTAGTAAGTGCAGCTTAAAAGTATTTTAAATGGATTTGTGGATCTTTGTTTTACTGATTAATCCATGCAAAGCTTTCTGTGGTGCCAATCTGTATTCATTTTGGCCTTCCCCTGAATCGACGGCCTGTAACCAATTTCTTACATTTTCGTTCCAATTTCATAAAGATTCAAACTAGCCGTTTCTAAGACAACGTAGGCCAGTGGCTTGCCTCCCTCTACCAGCAGCCTTTAAAGAGTGACTAACCACAGGAATCCAGGACGGAGAAAACGCTAGTTATGCCCCGGTTCTTGGTGGTCTCAGATTGGCTTAAATTAGTGCGAGGTGACATTTGACTTGCCTCGCCTTACATGACCCTGTACCCCATCAGGCTTGGCTATTTTGGAGACGTTGGTGGCAGTAAACAAGCAAAGGGATGCAGACTTACCTCAAGGCAGTCATGTGTAAAATAAGGTACTTGATCAACTGACAGTATTACATAAAAGTAGGGAAGTAGAGGTCATAAAGTATTTTCCTGTTTATCCACAAGATACATATTGTTTTTAAACATTCAACAGTTGAAAAAAACGAATTTCCCATTCAATGTATATTGATGAATATAACGAGAAAGGGGCTTGTGTGCTTTACATAGACTCAACGCGCAGTTTTGGCTAAAATGTTATGGTTGCCAGTTTATTGAGTAAAATTTTAACACAGAGGAGCAAATAACTGCACAAAGACAATCTTCTGGATCCGTCAGTCGAGACAGAAAAGAGGAGCTCAGTATGCGTTCTCCTTTACACACACACACACGCACACGCGCACGCACACACACAAAGAGTAGCTTTCTTCCTTTTTTTTTTTTTAAAGAGCGGTCACCTTCAACATGTTTTTAACACTGATAAATACTTGGGTTTTCTGCAAATAAAATCTTAAACAGAAGTACTTTTTTTTTGTTAGGTGCAACTTGTGGTAAAGCAAGGAACAAAGAGCAAAAAACAAAGAAAAAAAAAAGCACAGTCACCTAAATGCTTAAGACCAATACATGTCGATGTGCTGCTCTACCGGGTCCTTCGGAGCTAAACGGCCCTCCCCACATTTCACGTCAGTACTGCGGGTCTGCGGTGAGCACGACCCGCTTAAAGTGCGAGCTGGTTGGGGCTGGGGAGGGGGGCTTTTAAAGTGAAAGAGTTCCCCGCGTGAACCTATTAGCTTATGTCTATGTCACCGTGGTTATTATAGTAATTAATCAAAAGTGGCTCAGTTAATTATTACTCGGTACAAAACGGATACATTGTCGGCATGTCTTCTCAGATCGTGTAAAAAAAGAAAAGAAAAAAAAATGAATATATACTTCTTTTTTTTTTTTTAAATACAACCGTTATCTACGCGTAGACCTTGGGATCGCTTCCTCTTGCAGTCTGGTCATATTTTTTCATTTTCTTTTTCATTTACAAGGTCGTACAGAGTTCTGATTAATACCATGGTTGTCTTGTGTTGCGATTAAATTAAATTACAAACAAAATGAATGAATAAAAGAATACCGGGACTTGGGTGTTTTAAGGAAAGCCGGACTGTCCTGTTCATCGCTGACTGCGTGTCAGCGCCGCTTCTGGCTTCATCTGTCAGGGGCCTCTTCCCTTCCACTAGCACGCCGTTTTATTTAGTTTTTTCCGTTATCTTTTTTTTATTTTATACAAGGCATCAGTTGAGGCAT
>OMKX01065020.1:1950-15801 GCA_900302425.1 Brosme brosme
CCGCCTGCTGAGCGAGGCCCGGCCCAAGGAGGGCGAGAACCGGCCCTTTTTCTGGATGTTCGAGAACGTTGTTGCCATGGGAGTGAACGACAAGAGGGACATTTCACGCTTCCTGGAGGTCAGCTACAGTCCTGCTCAATAAAAGCTGTATTATTTTCAATATCGTTTGAAAGTTCTGTTCATACAGTCGACTCTGTTCAAAACAGTTCTAGTCTGTTCAATGCAGTTTTACTCTATTCAATACAGTTCTATTCTGTACATTACAGTTCTACTCTATTCAATATCCTTCTACTCATTCTTTATAGTTGTACTCTTGTGAATACAGTTCGAACTTCTACTCTATCCAGTATAGATCTACACTGTTCTATGTAGGCATACTCTTTTCAATATAGGTTCACTTTGTTGATTACAGATGTGCTAATACTCAAAAGCCCATATTGACAGTGGCATATGTTTAAATGATATTAATTATCATTCATAATCTGTGTGTGTGTGTGTGTGTATTTCAGTGTAACCCAGTCATGATCGATGCTATTGAAGTTTCTGCCGCCCATCGAGCCCGCTACTTCTGGGGCAATCTGCCGTGTATGAACAGGTACAGTCTGAGACACTAACGCTGGTGCAAAGTTTAATCTTTTCCCCCTGGGTTATATTTTTTTTAATACATGACAAGCAGGAAGTGAGCAGGCAAAATGAAAAAAATACATATATTGTTAAAGAAATAATGGTATAATCCCAGACGTAAAGATGGAAAATGACGGCATTAAGGTTTAGGATTTTGGAATGGCATGTATCATATAATCCGGGGAATTACAATACATTTTTGTTTCCTTCATGTCATGTCATCTTACATTTCCATCCTCCCTCCGCCTCAGGCCCCTCTGTGCATCTGGGATGGACAAGCTGGAGCTGCAGGACTGTCTGGAACACGGCAGGGTGGCCAAGGTGGGACATTAACTATAAACGATTAACATTAACATAACACTGCACCGCCTAACACTTGCTCCACTCACATTCATTGACCATAGCGGTCTGGGGGATTCAACTGACCTAACTGCCACTACCGGCTTCACTAAAACATCCGTTACCAATAGAATTTGTTAAAAAGCACTTGGTTGTCTAATTCTGCCTAAGAACATATACTGTCAGCGTCCTGGCGAAACGTAAACAACAGCAGTAGCACGTTGCTCCTTGTGATAAGACATTTTGCCAAGTTGTTGTATGGTATGGTTCTGGTATTGTATTTGCTAAAGCATCAACCTGTAAAACATCACATGAAAGTACATATAAGTGTATGTGTGTGTGGTGTGTGTGTGTGTGTATGTATGTATGTGTGCGGTGTGCGTGTGTGTATGTAGTTTGGGAAGGTTCGTACTATCACCACCCGTTCTAACTCCATCAAGCAGGGGAAGGACCAGCACTTCCCAGTCATGATGAATGGAAAGGAAGACATCCTGTGGTGCACCGAGCTAGAGAGGTAATGTCTGACAGACACACACACATACAAACGCACACACACACAGACACTCAAACGCACACACACACGCACACAAGCACACACATCCTGGGGTGCACCGAGTTAGAGAGGTAATGTCTGACACACACACACAAACGCACACACGCACACACACACACAGACACACACTTCATATTTATTTATTTAGCAGGTGCTTTTTTATCGCAAGCCACTTACATTGAATTAGAGCAGACATTAGGAACATCGAACACCCCAGCCACTTCACTATCCCGCCTCATGTTTATAGCCATATTTAATATCATGACCGTAACATTAAGGCCCTAGTGTTGGGACTCCTTGTATTGTACTCGTTATGGGCCCCATGTGGTGCCTGAGCTCTGCGTTATGTTCCCTCCTTTAGGATCTTCGGATTCCCCGTCCACTACACCGACGTGTCCAACATGGGCCGCAGCGCGCGGCAGAAGCTGCTGGGCCGGTCCTGGAGTGTGCCCGTCATCAGGCACCTGTTTGCACCCCTCAAAGACTACTTTGCCTGTGAATAGACCGCACTGGGCACCCAACGGTTCTCTAAGCAAACGTGTATACCGGCAGAAACATTCCCACTCACACATTACTACAGCATTCCCATCACTACATCGCGCGGTAATAAATACTGGAAGAATAGAATCAAGTACTGTTTGGCTCAACAGAGCTGCTGCTTTTAAACTGAAAAGAGAATTGATTGAGGAAGGAAGGAGGAAGAGTGCTTGATCTTCTTTGGAGTAATACCAACAACACTTTTGTCCTGCTCTCTCGTTGGGATCTCCTTCCGCCAATTGATTTATTTACGAGAATGGTTGTATACTACAATCAACAGAAACGTTTCAAAGCTGCATTTTCCGGCCCATCTGTCACAGTCTGGTCATGCAGTTACTAAGCGATCAGATGGTTGATCCTGATCACAGGATCACGATCTTTAAGATTTGCAGCTAGAATTATACAATATTATACTGTCTTTACATTTAGCTAACAAGAAAATAGATCAAGTTTGCGCCTGATTATCAACCAAAACATACAGATTGTTTTTGAAGTTTAACCAAAGCCTTTTTTTATAGAAGGTTTCATTCAAGGAATCGTGTTTATTTTGAATGCTTAAAATAGTTTATTGAAAGAAAAAAAGAAAAATAGATTATAAAGAAAGTGTGTAGATTCAAGTAAGATTTTACTTATATATTTAATATTTTTGATTGTTCGAAGACAAATAACCAAAAAAACTGGAAAAGGCTGTAAGACATTCATGGCATATTTCGACTAAAGCGCTTTAATATTTCCCTGCGGTTAACGCTAGTTACGAGCAAATTTTGCCATTTTATTACATCCCTGGATGTCAACACTGTTCACTGGCATTTTCAAATATTTACAGTAGAGAAAAGTTATATTTACGTTACATTTATATCATTTTATGACCTGTAGTTGACAATTTCCTACGTCATATACCCCTTAAGCAAGATATTCCTTCTATAAGCTTTCAACAAAACCAAATGGGCAATACCTCAGCACCATGATTCCTACTCACCTTATTGCTGAGAATCTTTGTGAATCTAAAACAGCTATTTCATTTTTGTATATATAGGTTTTATTTTTGTTATCGGGACATCTTCATAACTTTGTTTGTTCCTTAAACGTACTGTATGGACACAAGTGTCTACAAGTCTTTAAACTAGAATTTGTTCAATAACGACTTTTTTGATACACGGTGCACAACTATTCGTTATGCAAATAGAAAGATTTTAGTTTTTCTTTTTGATGTAGGGCTACTGAAAAATGACCAGGGCATATCTCATACTTGAATGCCACTTTTTTTGGTGCTCAAAAAGACCTTAAAAAAAAGCAGTGCAAGTTCCTCATTGATCATGTGACTGAAATCATGGCATAGCTCATTTTAATGTGTGATTCTAATATTCTCTATATTATAACCAAACTAAAGATATTGTTTACATTTTGCCCATACTACTGTATGTTTTGAGTGTTCTGGAGGTCTCAAACTGCCTTGCCAGGATGTTTTTATGATCAGAGAGCTAGTTCTTTATAGTGATTTTAAAGCATTTTTAATCAATAGTTGTGTATGCTTCCTGTGTTGTTATTGAGTAGATTTAGAACACGTGTTTGTGTTGCTTTGTGATTGATGTGATTTCAGAAAAAGGACTTGTGCCATCTTGTTTATGTGCCTCCTTTTTATACGACAGTTTTGTCATGTTTCTGTTTACTATATACATTTTGAGTGGAAAATAGTTTTTAAAGAACACATTGTGCTATTTTTGTACTTCACGTGATTTGTTACAAACATGTTTGTTTAGTTTTGTATTTGTTGATATTGTACTACCTTTATTGGCCTACATATATATATATATATATATGTTTTAGTCAATAAAACAGCTTGCTGATAAGTTGGTGTTGTCTTTATTTTGCAAAAGTATCAATGACATCATAGGCCTACCGTTTCAGCTCATGTTTGTAAAACATGGATTTAGCGTCTGCGACGTCAACAACTGACATACAAAAAAACGTTAATTTGTATTTTTTACTATGCAAATTAACATTTACACACATTTACACATTTACAACAACAAAAAGTAAAAAGAATACATAAACCAAAATAGAAATAGGGTTATGACAAAGTTACAAAAATGGGAAAATAATATAAATTAATAATACGTACACAAGAGCACAATCATACATTATTATATTTTAACAAATATTGAAAAGACTAATGGGACAATTGACTACATGACTGTGAGATTATGTAATTTTCCAATCAAAATGAAAAATTAGGATGATTTTTTTTACACACTACAGTTATGAAGCGACTCTATGGGCTCCGCCACTGTAGGAGATTTTTGGAATCATGCAGTGGAAATTATCCGTTTTTGAGACATTGAGGGAGGGAATCTGATGGCCGCCTCGCAGTATGACTAAAACTCATGAATACGCAATCCTTAATATCTTTGTAATCAAATCTTTTTTTCAAACGGGACCTCTCAAAATAAATAATATAGAGATGTCCTTACAGAACGAAGAAAAATGTATTCACTTTGTAATTTCCCATTTACCTAGAGCGGGGATTTTGTATCCAACCACCGTTAGCCACCTATAGGCCGTCAGGTGAACTACACGTTAATCGCAAATCAAGTGGTCCTCACTGCAGAGTCCCGCTCCACCTCTCTCGTCTTCGTCCAGCTGATTGGGTTTGAAGCTAGCCAATCAACCCGGTTATGGTAATGATTAATGGTTAGGTGTTAAAGTGTCAGTGAATCCACTTTTTCAGCTGGAATTCGGACACTGAGATAAAAAAAGAAAAAAAGCATTTTGGGCTGAAAGTTCAAGGAAGGAGGGGGGCGTGCTACGACCCACGGCAACGCTGTGATACTTTTTAAGTACCGTTGTGTGTATGAGCGTTATAATGAGCGGCGTTGTATATGCAATGCGCCACAAACAGTGGCGTTATACTGAGAAACTTAACCTTCTCTGACACACGGTGATAAACCAAAAATAAACCGCTGTTACTACGGAACACCACAGATCCGCACACACACACCGTTGCGTTATACTATAAGTGTCCAAGAAGCCGGGCCTATAGCTAGATGCTACTTGTGCTACCAAGTTGTATGAGGGAGTTGGGGAGGGGCTGGACCTCCTCTGAGCCTCTCAAAAATAGGCGGTTGGAAATGTAAAAAAAAAAAGAATTAGATCTTGTGTTCCCTTGCACTTTCACGGGAACACAAAGCACGCAGGGATACAGCGGGACGTGGCTGAGGCATTCCCATCTGGTACTCCAGCCATTGAGATGCTTGGTCATCATACATTGCTTTACAGCCTTCAGCTAACAATATTTTCTGACACAAACCTCCCCCTCGACTCCGCCATGTGCTATTTATCATTTTCTTTGTCTGTATTCTTTATTGCTGTTGGTCAGATTGTACAGCGTTTTGAGTCCGCTAAACGTTTCATAAAATTAACATTATCTATCGAACTCCATCGGACAATATTCGAACCTGTAACTACGAGACGTTTCGGCAAGAGGCAACGTGTTGAAAAAGTATATATGTGGGTACTTGTTTACTACACACACACACACACACACCTCATCGTGATATGCACCATTAGTTCACATTTTATCGCGCTACACTCGAAAATGTATTTATAAATCGGTAGCGGAAGGAGCTACCGATTCATAGCTAACCCAGTCCCGATGAGGTGTGTAGGAGCCAACTACAGAATATCAACAGATTTTTGTAATTTGCAACTCGTTGCCGTTTCTCATTGAAACGGCTCTAAGTCAAAGGTTAAACCATCCCATATGCATTAGATATGACATCTTAAGCGCGATAACGACATACGACAAGCTCTGTTCCCTTAACCTGTAAACCCTGACAAACAGTTGCATATTTCAGCTGCTTGGCAGCTTGTGCAAGGTCTTTAAAAACGGTCCGCGTGTCTTATTGGTGTAATTGTATGTTAACAATATCATGCAATTTCTGATATATGCGAAGAAATCACATGGTTCGACTGAGGGCGGGAAAGCTCCTCCAGCGTTTCACGTCGAAGCTCTCACGCCATTGGCTAGAATATCCCGGGCGTTGAGAGGAAGTTCGCTGCACGTCGGTATCCTGGTACGGGATTTAAACGCCCAGCGCAGCCGAGAAGGTAAGTGTTTGGATGGTTTGGGCTTTATTAAACCAATATTCGCGATTTACAACAGCCTATCATTGAGCTAAACAACACGTCTGTAGTTGACAATTCAGGACCTTGTTCATTGTCGTTGCCTTTGGTTAATGTACGCTAGGCTCGTTACGAAGTGTAAGTGTAGGCTCAATGTAGTAGACAATCAAAGAACACGCTTCTCCAAACCCAAGCAACGCAAACAGCTAAGGGTTACATGTTGTGTTGTTGGTTCGATTTATTTGACTAACGATTTATATTCCAGATAAGTATCCGTAAATGTGCCTAGGTAATATGTATGTAGAGATTTGGCAAACTGTCCTTCATAAAACAATAAAACACGAATATGTTGAGTACTGTGTACTAAAGTCATTGATCAGAAATGGTTGAGGTTGGTTTGTTTAGCTAGGATAATGTGTTGATAAGACCTTTTTGTATCCGATAGACACAACTTGAACCAACAAGAGCATGGGCAGTCGTTGTACAGCGATAATCTGAAATGATGTGCAGATCGCACGAAAAACAGATCAGCGTTCGTGTTATACGCACTCGGGTTTCTCATCTGTTTTCGCCTGGGTCAGGAACACGGATGTATAATAACGACGGACCAGGAAACCGACCGGAAACCACAGAGCAGTTTACATGCGTCTTATCAGTCGTCGCTCTGGTGCTCTGATTGGTTGAGAGCGCCTGTGGTCGTAAATGCAAGTCTTTATTTGCTCATCAGAACGGAATGTTGTATACATAACATTAGACCTGAAACCTGATATTTTACATTGTATATCAGCATCAAATAAGTGACTAATACTCCATAACCGTACAGCTCACAAAGAACCCAACAGATATAAATTATATATGTATTATATATATTTATTTTAAAGTGTTTACATCAAAATAATAAATAAATCAAATAGCACCATTATTTTGCAGAATGTCATAAAAACAGTGTATATTTGTTTATCACTGTATTATCTTCATCTTTAGTTGGAGGTTTAAACCTATGCATTCTACTTGTTTAGCTGCTTTCATGAAATTATGCTTCTCTTGACTATGCAGGTGCTGGGAGCTGGGGTTCCTTAAGCGATGGCTGTGAATGTAAATAGTCAGTTATCGGAGGATTTGAACGGCAATGAGCTGCTGGCCTGGCTCAATAAATCCCTACAGACCTGCTTCACTAAGGTGGAGCAGATATGCACAGGTAGTGTGTGTTTGTCTGTGTGTGTTTGTCTATGTGTGTGTTTGTGTGTATCCACATGACTTTAAATAAATGTGGTAAACTAGGATAGGACATGATGGGTGGATGCTTGGATGTTTTTATTTGATATATTACATTATTTATGTTCACAAAAGATCCATTCCCCAAGGTTATAAATGATATTCCTTCCCAGCGAATAACCTCCTTAAGGGTGTTATCCCAGATAGGCATCCATTTAAATATCATGCTAACATACTGTGTGTAGGAGCCGCATTCTGTCAGCTGATGGACTGGCTGTTCCCTGGTTCCTTGGTGATGGCGGTAGTACGTTGCCAGGCAACAGAGAAGGTGGAGATTGTCCATAACTACAACTTGCTTCAGGCGGCCTTCAAGAAGATTGGACTCACCGGGGTCAGTAGTCTGCTGTGTGTCTGTGTTTTAAGACTGTGTCAAAAGAAACCGTCTACATGTATATCCTGCAGCCCTAGTGTCTATGTTTCGCTTTGTGTGAATATGCACATTTTGGTCTCGCCCTTCCTCCATGTCCAATTTCTGATCATCTTGGTCTCTCTAATCCTTCCTTCTACCCTTTTCCTTTGATATTTGTTTTCCTCCCTTTTACCCTATTTCTATCTGTACAACACATTATTGTTAAAGGGGTCATATTGTAATCCAACTTGTTCTTGCCCTTGAATGCATCAGGACTTAATTTGTGAATATAACAAATGGTGGAAACTTCTGAAAATCAGAAAGATGAAGCTTTCTCTGTAGTCCTGTAGTAAAGTCACTTCTGAGGAAAAAGTATTTTGTCGCAGTAGTCATCCAGACCAAACCAAAAATAAAGCAAGGGAACGCCCATTGAAAACAGGCTATCTTCATGCCAGGATAAGTTCAGGGCTGGATATCACACTAGAAATGGAAGTTTGACCCACATCGTTTTACTATACATTTCAGAATGAGGGTTTTCAAGCTGTTTTAAGTTCTACAATAGGTCCTCTTCGAGTAAGAAATAATCCAGGTTGTTGGTCACATCTGTTCTCATGTCGTGCTCTTGTCTCTGCCCGTCCAGTCCGTGCCCGTGGAGGCGTTACTGAGAATGGACGTTCCTGCGTGTCTGAAGTTCCTGCAGTGGTTCAAGGCCTTCTTTGATAGGAAAACCGCGGGCAGGGAGTACAACGCTCTGAAGGCCAGGAAAGGACGCAGCATGGGGCCTGTTCCCCAAGGTATTTACTCATTCAATTAAACTCCCTAGCGGCTGGTTGTGCTTTACCAATGCTTTGTGGATCCGTTTGCCTCTGTTTCCTTACCTTGCCGGTGAACGGCGGCATGGGTCATCTGCGGCGCAGATGCAGCAGCTGATAGCTGCCACTCGTCAGTGTTGCAGTGTCCACCAGAAGTGTGTTTTATACAGGAGGTTGCTTTTTACATAACATTTACATTTAGGGCATTTAGCAGACGCTTTTATCCGAAGTGACTTACAATAATTACATTTGTCAGAAGAAAGAGAAACAACAATATATCGCTCTCGGTACAGTAAAGATGTGCATAGAACAAGTGCCAAGCACTTACAATTGCTAGGTTAACCCATTCCACGTATACAACAAATATAGCTAGGAAAGATGCTACACAATGCTAAGTACTATTTTTATTAATTATTTTTATTAACTATTTTTAGTAATATTTTACATAACAAATATGCTACTGTGGTAGCCTGCATGGAATTCAACTGTACTGCAGTGTTTCCCCTACATGCATCCAGCAGTGACTCAGCAGCGACATGGAAAAAATCTGCCGTGAAAAATACAAAACAGGATTGTCTGAATTGGCAATGTAGAAATGCTAGATTAAAAACCGTGGTTGGAATGTCCTGGCCACCTACCGGTCTCTCTAGGCCGAAAAAATATTGTAATTTCCATTTTGTTTTGATTTTTCTTTTAAGAAACTACAACTGTGAAAACAGACGACAAAGCGCAGGACCAACGAAAGACACTGACGAAGAGGTTGTTAAAAATGAATGACAAGGTGCAGGGCCGACCAAAGACAAAGAAGAAGGTGTCTGTGAAAACCAAGAAGGTGTCTGTGAAAACCAAGAAGGTGTCTGTGAAAACAAAGAAGGAGTCTTCGAAATCAAAGGTGTCAGGGAAGACGACGAAGGTGTCTGCAAAGAGGAAGAAGTGGTCGGTGAAAGCCCAGAAGGAGTTGGAGGAAGTTTCGGGAGAAACCGAGGAAGGAAAAAAGGGACTGACGAGAGAGATTCCTGGCCATATCGAAGAGATCGGCGAGATCGTCGTCACGATATCTGACGACGATGACGGTATGGAAGAGAAAGCGGAGGTGAACGTGAGAAACACAAATGGAGAGGAAGAGAAAACAGATGCAGGTGGTGAAAAGCAGAGGGAACGAAAAGAAAGAATAGTGGCACCCTGCATAGAGAGTTTAACCAACCTGATCAAAAAATACATCCTCACGTCGAAAAAGGAGGCAGAGCTTGCGATGTCTCACATCCTGTCTCCAGACTACACCAGGGATCTCGCCCTGGTCTGTTCACACACACCTTACTGCCTCTACCTGTACAACGGGGTGGAGTTGGGGGACGGACTCAAAGCTACGGTCCTATTGGTGGGCTACTATGACCAGAGTTCAGGGGTGGCCGTGTTGAAGCTGCTCGACGCCAGGCCGTCTCTTTCTGAAACAAACGTTCCGCCAGCGGAGTCCAACTCACCCCTGGGCGACCAGGGCGCGCTGGATTCCCACCGCCTGATTCAAATTCTGATCCACTTCGACCTTTCCCTGTACAACCTGGCCGTGTTCTACTGCGACTCCACAGACCCGGGGGTGAGCCGCGAGCTGGAAGCGCGCCTGCGGGACTTCCGACCCGGGCTCGTGTCCCTCTGCAGTCTCGCGGGTCTGGCGGGGAGAGCCTGCCGCAACGGGCTCCAGGCTGCTTTCAGCCCGGTGGGCAAACTCGTCAAACTCATCCACCACCACTTCTCTAACTGCAGCCTCCCCCCCATCGGCGTTCTGAGGGAGACGGCGGCGGCTTGCGCGAGGCACTACCAGCCTTCCGTCCCCATCGCCACCCAGTGCCTCTTCATCAGCCACATGGTGAGGAAGATGTCCCACGCCTGGCAGGCCCTGGAGGACTACTTTGAGTCGCTGGGCCCCTTGCCCGAGGCCCAGAGGATCTGCGTCCTGCTGAGGCGACGGGACGTCAGGCTGGGCGCGCTCTTCCTGTCCCAAGCCCTGCAGCCGCTCTGCGCCTTCCAGGAGGTTCAGCAGTCGGGCTCAGCCAAGCTGTCCGGGCAGCTGCAGCTGATGGCGGCGCTCAGCCACGCCTACGCGGCGCGCATCCTGAGGAGCTCCTCCGTGGAGGTCTACCTCAAGCGGCGCGACCCGGACATGCTGCGCAACGTGAACCTGCTCCTGCCCGACTCGGAGCTGCAGGTGAGCCCGCTGGTCAGCGAATACCTGTTGGCGCTGTCCGGGCCCGAGGGCAGCCTGGACGCTTGGGAGTGGAAGACGTTTCTGGACAACGTTGTGGCGTTCTCCCGGGCGGTGTTGGAGAGCATAGGGGAGAGCGCTCCGGACCAGCTGGGATACACGTCGATGCAGAACATCGGCTTGCTGCTTACGCCGCCTCGTAAGGGCAAGGTAGGCGTGTCCTGAAGTTGAGCTGGTTCATTAGAAATACGTAGGAAATGTTTCGCGTAACTTTGGTCTGTAAAGCACAATATCGTATCCTGATTTGTAAGAATTATTGTTGTAATAATTATCACGGGGGTTTTACTGGCAGGATTTGGAGAGTCGTGGCTGGCTGATGAGGAAACTGTGTGTGCATCTGGGCTTGTCTAGCTCTGGATCCCCAGAATGTCACAATCTGACCAGCGACATGGTTAAGGAGTTTGACTTGCACTCCAATGAAGAGGAGGATGTCACAGAGCCGCACGGAGGAGACAGAGAAGAGAGAAACTGGGGCAAGGTAAACAACGGGGCGGGGAGTCTGTGCTGACAATCGTTTACTACTGTAGCCTGTACGACTTTGAAGTTGGCTGAAAAATGGTCTCTTCCAAGGTGCTCGGGATAATGAAGAGGAACTCTCTGCTGCGAACGCTGTTGCAGATCCTTCTCGCCCTGCCGCACTGTCTTAACAGGGACTTGGTGTTTGATAAGGTCAGTGGGCTGGGCTTCACTTCCTCCATACAATATACAAGTTTTCTTGACCCAAGGGTCCCACAAACATCTAACCTGCATCTGAGTGACCCTCAGATGCAGAGTGCTGAGTGCTTCAGCCTACCTGTAGCAAGTTCGGCTTTATTTATTTTAGCACCTCAAACAAAAAGTCCCAAAGTGCTTGACAGAAAGGAAGGAGCCGAAAGAAACAACCAACATCCTGATATACAAAACCATAACTTACAATGATCAAAGAACAGGATCTGACATATACATACAGAAGTAAAAACAAGGGGAGATAAAAAAGGACACAAATACAAATCCTGTCTGAACAAGTGGGTTTTTAAAAGCTTTTTAAAACCCTCAACATGAAGGTAAGACAGGGACAATGCTGTTTTACAGAGAAGGTGCCAAGACAGAGAAGGAACGGTCACCTTTGGTCTTTAGTCTGATACCCTAAACCCCTACCTGCTTCGTAATCACTTTCTCTGGATGGAACATAGAAGCGTTGGCTTCTATGTTTCTGCAAGGTTTCTTTCAAGTCACATCCACAGTGACTCACGTAGCACAGATCCCATGTTTCCTCCTCTTCTGCAGGCCATATCATAATGCTGACATCTGTCTGCTGCTCTGCTTGTGTTTTGTACGGGGCGGTTTATGTCCACAGGTTTTCAGGAGCAGCGCTTCCGTAGCTCCCATTCGCAGACTCCATTCCCCCCAGAAGCGTAAACACTGGGGCATCGATTATAGCAAGGAGGAGGAAGAGGATTATGAATCTGATGCTACTGACAACTCCTCTGGTAAACGTCATGCCACTAGATTGAACTAAATGGTTTGCTTTTGTACATGTGAAGCAATGATCCTGGTTTGATTTGTTGTCTTCAGATGTGTTTGATGTCACGGAGGACTCAGACGTCCCAAGCAGCCGTGGCCCGAGAACAAAACGTATGAAAAATATGAAGTAAAATCGAATTTGTCAGTAAACTAAATCCTTCGATTCAAGACAAGCCCCTGTTGTTGTCTGTTTTCAGTTTCTTCTCTGGGAAGGCTTGTGCACCCAAGGGTAGCCTCTTGTTCCATGGCAAGCTCCCCAAATACATCGTCCACAGGTAAGAAACATGGCACAGAGCTGACCACAGTTAAGATGAACAAATCTACAGATAAGTAGTTGGAGTACAGATAATCTACAGATAATAGTGACTTGGAGAGGGAGACGGTACTGTGTGTACCAATTCCATGATAAATATGGTGTTGATTAAATTAGCGACATCATGAGCTCTGGTGCACTGGGAATTTTGGCCATTTTGGCCTTGATTCTTCACGTGGATTTATGAAATGTGTCCATTTTCTTCTAGTTACTGCCTCTCCACCCATGGTATACATCACCATCATGGACAGCGATGAGGATAATGTAGACGTGACCTCAATCCCGGTAGACCAGACAATCCGGGGAGAGACAACATTCCCCGAGGTACTACCGTGGCAACAGCATCTGTAAACGACACAAAACCCACACCACTCCGTCGCCCTGAAACGTGTGTGTGCGTTTGCGCGTGTTTTCGCATGACGTGTGTTTGTGTGCCTACAGGAAGATGTGGGTCCCTGGGTGGGCGGGCTGGTGTGGGCCCCAAAACGGGGCTGGTCTCTGTGGCCCAGCATCATCAAGGCCAGGGGCAGAGCGACCACATCCCCGCGGGTCGGCCTGGTCGAGTGGTACGGAGAAGATGAGGAATACTCGGAGGTAGGGCTGGATACTTTTACATTGGATGTTATGGGAACCCTTTACAATAAGGGTACACTAGTCAACCATTAATTGATATTAGTTAAGGCAGTTATAAGCATTATTATATAGCATTAGCTTAGGGGCTAGGGTTAGTAACCCTAAATCTAATAAATAATCTATAAATGAATACCGTAGTTGACATGAACACCATTAGTAAATTATAACTAGACCCATTAGTTAACTGTTAATTGTTAGTTCATGATTATTACTGCATCAGCTATTAATAATTAATGGTTGAAGGATATACCCTCATTGTAAATATTCTTATTACGAGTATTATTATTATTAGAATTATTATTTTAAGTGTAATCTGATCTCAGGTCATATTGACAAGTTGATCAATGTAAATATGATAGTATACATATATCTGATACCAGGTCAGTTGCTTGGATTCTATAATGAGAATCTAATAATTGTTATCATGATTTCTGATATTATAAATGTTTTGATGCTTCTGATCGCAGGTCCCTTTCCAGAGTTTGCAGCCCGCCGCTGACTTCAACCAGTGTTACTGCGACAAGACATTTG
>OMKX01065024.1:0-20049 GCA_900302425.1 Brosme brosme
ACCCCACCCCCCCCACCCCCTCCCCCCCACCCCCCCCCCCCCCCCCCCACCCTCTCTCTCTCTCTCTCTCTCTCTCTCTCTCTCTCTCTCTCTCTAAGGAGACTCTGTTAATGGGTCTGTTGCCATAGAGACTGCCTTCTTTGAGAACATAAAGTATTCTGGCATTAAAAAAAGAAACCAATAAAAGTTGTTGCGGTGCGTAGATTTCGCTCCTGTCCTCCTTAAAGGTTGTGGTTATCGAAGGAGAGCCGTAGCTCGCAGCGCCGCGCTGGAGAGAATACAGGCAGACTGAGGAATATCTCCCACCAACAGATGGATTGATGGAGGTCAACAGGAGGATTTGCTCAGTATGCACAGTGGAGCTGTTTTTCATTTATTACATTTTTGATTTATACAGCCAAAATGAAATACTGATAATAGTATTTATTTTAATATAATAATTCACTGATAAGAAGAAATACCAAAAACGTTTATATTCAAATATTCCTAAATTTGAGAAACTCTCTTTGAGAAAATACTAAATCTTAATCTACTATACTCTGCATGACTCTGGGCGTTACAAATTATAAGGAAGCATTAGCAAGCATTACAACATTTGGAAACACTTTCCAGTTACGGTGCAATCATTTACCTTTAGTTAACATTAGTTATGGCTGTAATAAGCACTAACTCACAATGAGCAGTAGTTTACTAATTGTCTAGTAATCATTTACTTTGGTGTTCATGTTTACTAATGGAACTAAAAGCGACCGGGATGCGGACAGTATCCGACTTTAGAGTCTGGCTTCAGGTTTAGCTTAACCGTAACCCTATTAAATAATGTATCATTGAATACCTTACATGAACACCATTGGTACATTATTACTAGACCATAAGTTAACTGTTTATTTACTGTTAGTTAATTGTGGTGTCAAATTGTGTCAAATAAACGCGCCTCGTTAAATCAATGAGCTTGGTGTTTTGCCTTAAGAAGAGGTTATCGTCTGAGTCACGACCAAATCTGTCCGTGCTAACAAATCTCTCTGTGACCTAACTCGCCCTCTGACAGTGATTTAAATAAAAAAAGACAAGTCACATTGATTACTTAGGTCATTTATTGATTAGGTTTTATTTTATTGATTCTTTTTACAGGGACAGTGCACCATTATTATTTATTGCACCAGAGTAAGCCAGCAGCTAATTTATATCTGTTGTCCCTGGCTAGGTAAAAAAGCAAATGCACTCCATAAAACATCACAATACATAAAATTCTATCAGTGTGAAATAAATAAAATCTGTTTGATAAGTACAATAAATCCAAGGTGAACATTAGTGTTGACATTTTTGTGCAGACTTTAACAAAAGCTTCAGGCTGGTTTTAAAAAGTGTGTAATATTTGTATTGAGTTACACTTACCCACTAGTTTAACCAAGAAGGCCTATTGACCAAACGATGTGTTTTTGAACTGCAGTACCCAGTCAACCCTAGTATGTATTGTAGTCATTCTTGCTGTGCCACTGCCGGGATAGGCTTGGCATCCTCTAAGAGGAGGGGGTGTGAGATTATAAATTATTTTTGGCATGAATCAGAGTAAAATAAGAAGTTTTCAAAATTGAGGAAATAATAATGTTTCAGGATATTGCAGTGATGAGGATCCATTGGCTTTTTAAACTTAACTTTGTTAACTGCGGTTTGGCTTCAAACGGCACCTTTGAATATCGGTGTATTACCTAGCCAGAGGAACCTAGTTTACGACAAAACTAAACAGTTTACGGCAGCCCAGCTGCCACACGTCATGTCGCTATGGCTTGGAGTATAAGCGGCTAAATCACGCATCTATAAATTACTAAATGGCTGAAGTGCACTATTAAGGTGATAAAGCCTCATCTGGGTTTGTGTAAATGACACTTAACAGAGAACTCCCAATGTAAGAAAGTGAACTGTGCTTACATTGTGTACATTAATATCCCTCATCACAGCCTACTGCTCACATCACAGGAACCTAGATCCAATCATTTCAGGGGTTGTTCAGAATATTGTGTCAATATAACATGCTCATGTGTAACATACAGCATATATGCCTGCATGTTACAATGAATGAAATAATGGCCAAAGGTCATAAACAAGCGCATATGGATATAAAGGAGAACGGGGGGCGGGGGATTCAGAACACAACTGTAGCTCATTGTTCCACATGTTGAGTGAAGCCTACCCTCGTTCTATTCCCTCAAACACCTCAAGGGCATCACAAGCACAATGCAGTTCATTCAAACCCAGAAGTTGATAAACACGTATCTAGGAACGTTCAAATCAAACGTATTTTTGGTTTAGAAACGCTGAGACTCAACGTATCGGAGGTTTGTAAACGTTAAAATAGCTACGCTTCCTTCTGGCTCCTGGGTTGCCGAGAGACGACCGATGCCTTTGAGCAACAGCAGGTTACACCAATGCTCCCTACACGTTAGTACCACACTTGCTGAGTGACAACCTACAAATCCACAGGGGACGAGGATGTGATGGGAAGAGTGACACAAATTTTCCTGTTCAGCCTGTTAGCCAATAGGTGGAGTTTGTCCTGCCCACACATGTAAATCGGATGATTTAATTTACATTTTATTTATTGCTATTTAGTGCTATTGCATTTTTTTTTCACATTTGCATTTTCTTTCGATTATTGTCCTAAAAATGCTTTCATAGCGGGATCAACAGATAAATAACTCCAATGGGTGGAGTTTGTCCCGCCCACACATTTTCATTTGAATATTGTCCACTTCAAAGCAGGCATAGTTAGAAAATTGGCAAATGGATTTTCATTTTCATTTGAATATTGTCCTAAAAATGCTTCCATAATCCTGCGTTCAGCTTCTTACAATGCAACACCTTGTTGGTTAGTTGTACTGTTTCGGTGCTAGACCTTATCAGACAGATCTATCAAACTGGTCATGTCTCCTTCTTTTGCCAGCTGTCAGACAATAAGGATCTCAGGTGGTGAGGTGGAACATGATGATTTGAAAGTTTGAGACTTTATATGACCCTCTCTCCCTCCGTCTCTCTCTCTTTGTCTCTGTGTGTGTCTCTCTCTCTCTCTTCTCAGGTGGCTAATCAGGTAGTCCAGGCTCTCCTCACACAGAAGGTGAGTCCTGGTCTGGGCTGCATCAGCGCTAAGCGTTGAGAGCCTGTTGGCTCTTGAAAGCCCTCCAGAAGTCAGAACAACCTTCCTATGTCTCCGCCTCAGAAACATTAGCAATGAAAAGCCCAAACGTCTGAAATGGAAATGTCATTTGTAGGAGCCACAAACGGTTTCTTGGGGGAATTTGTTGTTCAGTGAATTAATGTGAAACGCTGTCGTGATCCCCTGTCTGCTAAAAAAACAATTGTTGTTTTAGCAGACGAAACGGGACAAGAAGATCCTTCATTTCCATTGCAAAGCTCCTTTCTTGGTGGAAAAGGTCCTATTTACTGCCCACTGACTCTGGTTTTCTGTTTTGTAATTGTAGGATTTAAAGGAGGAGTGTGTGAAGCTGAGAACACGCGTGTTCGACTTGGAGCAGCAGAACCGCATTCTCAGCGTTCTGTTCCAGCAACGGGTCAAAATGTCCGCCAACACAAACTCCCAGGTAGGCAGGCCGAGTTTAACGGATCAACAAGCAAGTTAGACTGACAGACGCTGTCCGTCAGTCTGGCCTGAAGGTTTGCTTGAGTTTTACATGAGCTGTGTTCTCCTTTGTTTCCATTATAGCTTAAAGAAGGGGTGGTTGTTAGCTTCCCATTGATTTTTGCGTTGGAAAAGTGATTGGTTCGTGGTTAGATAAGTGCGTTCTCATTAATCAAGCATACCATCTCTTCCCATCTTCCATTTTGATTTAAATCGGATTAGAAATGCATGAGGAATCACTTGAGGAATCTAATTGGGCAATAATCAAAAGTGATTCCATGAGTAAATGAGCTAGTGGTTTTGTTGGTGCCAATTATCTGCTGATCAGCTCCCTCAGAAAGCCAAGCTAGCTTAGCACAGTTAACTAGTCTGGACTTTCTAAATGTAGTGATCCAACAAGGACGCAGACGGATGAACTTCAGATGAACGCACGTCTGTCTTCAGAACCTAAGTGCCCTTTTGCCTTCTAGTTCAATATGTGCTTGTGTGTGTGGAGGGAGTCTAGTGAACTAAAGGGTATACATTTCAAATTTCATATTCCGCACCGAAGTTCCACACCGGCAATTTCACGGTGTATCTGTTTATTTGATGTTATGTGATCATGTTTTTATGATTATGTGATGTTCTTATTACCATGTTATATTTTACATTATTCCATTCCTTTTCAATTGCACCGGTAGTAAAAGGCAGCGTGACAGCTCTGGGGAACTGTGAAATTGAATTGGCTGTAACATCCTTCCACTGGCGTCGCCGTCCTCCTCTGGTTGGCTGTTTTATTTCAGTTGTGTTTTGCTGTCTCGTATACATGCTGGTTTACGGGCCCCTGCTGGTTTACGGGCCCTCTATGATGGCCTTCTTCAAGACCTGACCACAGTGACCACAGAGCTGGGACCCTTCTGGAGCCACACCAGGATCTCTTGGTTCTGGTCCCAGGAGGTTCTGGTGTGGCCCGGGGGGGTCACAGCTCTGTGGTCACCGTGGTCGGGTCTGGGAAGAACTGAATACTAATCACATGTAATAGATGATTAATAGATAATAAGGCCAGAAGAGATGGAATTAATTAGTTTAATGAAGACTGTATTAAACAGGCATGTTGACGCAGCATATTAATCTAATAAACACCTGTAGCTGCGTTTGTGGACCGCAGGCTATAAATACATGTCTAGCGTGTGTGGTGGACAACATTGATCATTAAATCCACAAAACAACCTTCTGGGTACCCTTGGGAGTTGAACCAGCAAGGTGAAGCACACGGTGATATTGGAGTCAGATCCTAATCAAGAGCACTCGTCTGATTCACACGTTCATGTTGTATCAGGAGGAGCTGCCGCTCAGAGCTCGGTCTGTCCTGAGTGGCTCCGCTGAACAAGCCGTCCCAGACCCGGGGCCGGCTTGTGGAGGACCTCTCATCTCAGCAGCTAGAGCGGGTTGACCGGTAACCGGAAGGTCGCTGGTTTGATCCCCGGCTCCTCCTAGATGTGTCTAGATGTCCGTGAGCAAGACGCCTCACCCTCACTGCTCCCGGCCATCGGTCTGTCGTCATGCATGGTGGACAACGCCGTGAATGTGTGTATGAATGGGTGAATGTTAGGCTATATTGTAAAGCGCTTTGAGTGGCCACTGTTTAGAAAAGCGCTGTATTAATGCAGTCCATTCCCCTACAAGTGGGGCTGTTATTCATCTGAAGTATCACAGTCGGTGTATTTCATAAACATGGCAGGACTTCTCTCCGTCTGTGGATCAGGAATACTGTTGGTGCGTTTGGTAGGTTGTGCATTGGAAGGAAATTAAAAGTTAAAGTTGGTTCAGGATGGATGAATGGGTGGGTGGATAAATTGTTTGATGAACGCAATGATGTATATTTATGAATGGACAGTTGGATGGATGATGGGCTGATGGATGGATGATGGATGGAGGGATTGATGATGAAATCATGGCTTGATAAATAATTGAAACGTTGGATGAATGGATGGATGGAGTGATTGTTTGTAGATAGAAGAGGTGATCTGAAACATGGTCATTGCCTTCAGTGCCATCAAAACTAATTATGAGGCTTCAGGCGATGCGCTTTTGAAGCCATTTTTTTATCTGCTAACAAGAATAATTTGTATAATTCTAGCAGTTCCCTCCCGTTAAATTTAACTTCTCCTCATTCAGGAGGCACATTTGTTATATTGTGAAGAAATGGATTTGGTCTTTTAGAAAAATAAATCGGATGAAATAATCCTAAATAGTTATTCCTGCTCCATACAAGCAGATGTAAACTAATGGAATAATGATGGACTCCCCAGCCAGGTCTGTTAAATATGCTCTCATTCCTCCCTTCCTTAATCGATAGCCTCCCGGTAAAGAGTTAGCTTCCAAACATATAGAGCCTGGATTAGCAGGGCTTCTGCTAACACAGGAAATGATCTGTACATGCCTCTTTCCTTAGTAGGTCTATAGAACATCAATATGAACTAGAAGGTTCTTCTTATTATTTATTTGATGAATTTCTTGCTGCGACAAGTGATGAAGGAAATTGACATCAAATAACACAAAGCTTCGTGTGTAGTTAATTGATGACATGAAGAAGAGATTGAAGCTTCAGTGGGCTGTTTGAGCCCAGCTCAGTGGAGAGGGAGGGTGGCCTGGAGCTACCAGCAGGGAGCTTCTCTTTATGATTCACTCTGTCACTAACCCTAATGTATTGATATGTAATATGAACACACACACACAATCACAATCACATACACACACACAAACGTATACGATGGTATACAAAAGTATACCATTGGTAATATGGTGCACACGGCAGTCCTCCCTGTTCACTATGCATACTATAATAAACAGATGTGTCATTACGAAGTGTTGTCTGCTGTATTTAAACAGAGACGGTCCTCAACTACCTGACTCTATAAAAAGAAAAAGAATTCAAAGTCTCAGTCCAGCTCTTGCTTCTGACTTGAGGCTGAGGGAGGTCACCTTCAGTGTGTGCTGGGGGCCCGGCGGGGCCCGGCGGGGCTCAGGGAGCAGAGCGGGCAGGTGGGGCAGGTCTGGGTCCTGGTCTCTGGGTACACAGTGTCACCGGGACACTGCTGCTCCAGACCAGGGCAGGGTGGAGGGTCAGAGGGAGAGTGCACGTGGACCAGAGGGAGAGCGCACGTGGACGAGAGGGAGAGTGCACGTGGCCGAGAGGGAGAGCGCACGTGGGCGAGAGGGAGAGCGCGTGTGGATGAGAGGGAGAGTGCACGTGGACGAGAGGGAGAGTGCACGTGGACGAGAGGGAGAGCGCACGTGGACGAGAGGGAGAGCGCACGTGGACGAGAGGGAGAGCGCACGTGGATGAGAGGGAGAGTTCACGTGGACGAGAGGGAGAGTGCACGTGTATATGTCAAGTTATGTTTCAATGAGCAAAGTAGAAGAAGGCCTCATCAAGGGTCTTCTTTGTTTGTCTAAAATAAAGCAGATATAATTGTTTTAAAAAATGTTATCACTTTGGACTCGTCACGCATTTATAAGATGAAAACAACACCTTCTAAAGGAATATAAAACAACCTCCATAAATGCATGAGACACTTCAAAAAGTCAGATGACGACTACCGACAAATCCCGAATACCTAATCAGAGAGAGAGAGAGAGAGAGAGAGAGAGAGAGAGAAAAAGTCCGTCTTCTGGTGTTGTGCCAGGGCGCGGAGGCCACCGAAGCTCCGCCTCCCAGCTCGTTATCCTCCTGGCTAACGATGAGAGGGAGAGACGTCGGGGGTGACGGTGGGCGAAGCAGACCGCTCTCCCGTTGTATATCAATTTGCTCGACAGCAAGGGAGGCAATGTGGTATGAATTATTGAAACGGGCTTTTGTTTTTCCATCTCTGAGAGGAGCGTGCGCGGCTGATGGCCGTCTGAAGCGCTCGGCGGCCCAGCGCCGGTGCAGCGGCCCGGGCGATGTTGTGAACAGATGCAGGTGTCGACCGCGGGAAGCGCGGCCGCTAATTTGCACGGTGATTCATGTTTTCCTGGAGCAGAGGGGAACAGATGGACTCTGAAACACATCATTCACGTTGTTGTTCTTATTGTGTGGACCAAAGTATGCACAAACTTGAGGAAAAAGCAGCTTTAGCAGAAGTGAACTTCATTTCCCAGCATGCACGTTTGATTGAGTGATTGAGCTCCGTCGATCGAGCTCGACTATACTCTTGATATCAATAAGAGAAAACACATCACTTCTAATGGGCCACCTTTAAGATGCTGAGGCACTTTCTTGGCTAGCGAATACGTTCATTTCTTTTTGGGCGTGAATCCTCTGATGGCATCTTGTTATGAAATATGAAACAAAATGAGAGCGTTTGGTTTGGTTTTTTAATGAGTTGAACACCAAAGGCGCCTCTAGATTGAGACTGGGATGCTCCACACTCTGCGTCAGGAAGGCCCTCCATACGACCAGTAGCTCTAGAAATGGATTCATATAGTTTCAATGGTTTTAGTACTTTTAGCTCTGGACATTATTTAAATATCTCCAGTGTGTAATGGAGGGAAAAACCAACACATCTTTCCAAATGAGCACCCACGGATGCTGGACGCGGCCGATAACAGGTGACACCCACAACATCATCATCAGCCCTGCAAGGTGCACAACCGTCTCTGAACAGAGACAACATATATATATAAGATATATATAAGATATATATAAGATATATCGCCCCAGAGTGAGTTTAAGGAAGGGCCAAAGATGAAGAGTGACACAGAGAGAAAGAGAGAGAGAGAGAGTTTGTTACATTGTTTTATAAATGTTTTGTTTTAATATTTAAGTGTTTTGGTTTAGTTTCTGTATGCTTTGGCAATGGAAAAATATTTTTGGCATGGAGTTAAAGCAATTAAAATTGAAAGCAATTAAAGTTGAACATTTTGAGAGAGAGAGAGAGAGAGAGAGAGAGAGAGAGAGAGAGAGAGAGGTGGAGGAGTAAGACAAGGCTGTTTAGAAGGAGGGAGAATGGGAGGGCGAGATGGAGAGAGATGGAGAGAGAGAGACAGAGGGAACAGGACAAGGCAGCCTCTGAGGGCGGTAATGAGCCGGGCAAGAGACAGGGAGGATGAGGAGGGTGGGAGGAAGGGTGGAGCGCTCACCAGGAGGCAGTGAGGAGAGGTTAGGACAGCCAAGACAGCTATTGTTTCAGAGAAGTAACACTGCTAAATATACTCTGGCCCCGAGCAGAGCTGTGATTAGCCTGAGTTGAGGACAGCAGCGGGTTCTTCCCCTCATTACGGTGTCAGGGTGGAGGCAGGTCACCGTGCCCTACCAACACCTCGATACCTTCTCCTCCGTTTAAAGGCTTTGGTCTGCTCATTCTTCTGGATCAATGAGCACTGACTCAACGACATTAAAAAAGTTCAATTCATTCAACTTTTTAGTTGTTGCTTTTCCTGGCCCAGCCAGATGATCCTCTGCTTGCTAGTAGAGGTTGCAGTAGTGGTATTACAACTTTCACTGCAAACCTTTATGCAGCTGGATGCAGTCTGGACCTCCTAAATCCTCCCTGATGCATCGTGCTTCACTAACAGATCTGTTGAGTGGGTGAAAGGCAGGACGGTGTACAGAGCAGACCTAGTAGGGTACCTATGATGGCATCAGAGGACCCTCCCCCACCACCACCACCCTGCACTCCGCTGAACCCCGTCAGTACCCATTGGTCCGTTTGCATGCCGAGTGAGAGGTCGCTCTGCAGGACCAAGTGGCCTGAAGAGGACTTCACAGGCAGACACTCTTGGGTCATGAGGCAGACCCATGCGCTCTTCATGCCCAGGGCTTGCCTTCCTGGGTTTATTCTATTTAACGGAGACGGAGGTTTTGAAAAGGCAATAAGGGCCGCGCGGTTCTGTGAGTGGCGGTGGCTTATCGTTCTGTACGTTGTGAATCTGTAAATGTTGTTTGGTTTCATCTCAACAGATGAGCGGTTCTTAAGTTAATGGTGATTTCACTAGATATGCTGGCCATCATGTTCCAGCATGTCCTAGGATGGCTGATTTAATTAGATAGTGGCAGCATTAACTCTCACTCTGGAGTTTGAGCTGGTTGCCTGGCAACTGGAGGCTGCTGGTTCTATCCCTCAGTCCTCACACATGCAGCAAGTGCTGAGGTATCCTTTAGCAAAGGCACTTTGGGCTTAGCTGATCCTGATGAGCTGGTAGCTGGCCGGTGTGGGAATGTTGTGTACTGGGTAAATAAACCTATTGATTGCTATTTTTGTAGAGGTCAAAAAGAGGAGGGCAAGCACTTGATAAATACAGTTTGTTTATATATATGTGGTAACACTTTTCAATACGGTACGTGTATTAACCATTAATTAACATTAGTCAATGCAGTAATAAGCATGAACTAACAATTAACTAAAAGTGAATTAACATTGAACTAATTGTTTAGTAACCATGAAATAACAATTAACCATTATCATATATCATTAGTATAGGGATTAGGGTTAACGTTAGGATAAGGGTTAGTGGGTTAGGGTTAACCCTTTCCCTAACCCTATTAAAAAATGTATAAATGAATAGCTTAGTAGTAAACTAAACACCATTTCCTAAGTTCACATGAACACCATAGGTAAACATCAACACCATTAGTAAATGATAACTAGACCTTTAGTTAACTGTTAATTAACTATTAGTTCATTGTAAGTTAACTTTTATTAGTGCATAAAACAAATGTTAATTAATGATTAATTAATGTATCCTTATTGTAAAGTGTGACCATATAGGATATATATATGTGTATTATTGTTAAGCTATTCAACTTGAATTAATTAAAAATAATGTAAATCACAACCAGTGACACATTCAAGATGTATGTGGAGCTAAAAGGAGCCTCATTAGAAATGATGAGGTTTTTGTTACTATGGATAGTAGTTTTTTATGAATTGATCATTGATTGATTGATTGATTAATGGGTTCATTTCAGTGATAGAGGCCAATCAAGTTTGCATGTTCTGAAATGTAGTTCTTATAAATCCAAAGTCACGGCTACTGTCAAGTATCATTAAAGATGAAGGTTTGGATCCCACCCATAGGGGAGACATTAATCCCAGTGTTATTAGATAATGCTTGATGCTCGCTTTTTTAGGGAACTAGAATATTGATGTGACAATTGCGTCCTCACTTTGAAAGTTATTTAAAGTTTCAGTGAAAGTAAAAAAATATAAATATATCTATAATAACTGCCAAGATACTAAAGGGACAGAAAAGTCCCATGAATTTGGCTTTTCAACAGTGTTCATAACGGCAGGCTTTGTTCAGCTATATCGGTCATGTCAAATCTCCCAGATTCTGCTTTACTTCACAGACTGTAATTACTTTCAAGAATAATCCTCAGCAAGGCTACAAAAAAACCACCTCCTCCCACAGTTATTGTGCAATAAAGCACAGAATGCATAATCACATAATAGGTGAATATGAATGAACGGGCCGACGCGGTCCAGTCCCAAGATCCCTGATGCAATTATTTCCCATTCACATTAATTATTCCTAACAGATGACACTAATGACTTTGAGAGGAGCTGGAGACGCCCGCCCCATAAAGGATCAATGCTGTTTTAAATGAGGTCACAACAAGCCCCGGTGCTTGGCGGCCGCGCCGCTGTGATCAGAACAGACTCACGTTCAGCTACTGCAGCAGAACAGGGAATGGTGGCCATGGCGTCTATCAGTAAACACGCCCAGACCCCCTCCCCCATCCCCATCAGCAATTCTTACATCCACCGCAGCCGAACAACAAGCACCTCCACCTCAAAGCCTCTCAGGGCCTGTTATTCCATCTAATAGTACGGCTGTGAATCGCTTATCAAATATGATAAAGACTTGGCTGTTGTAGGACTTCTTACTTCCATTCAACAACTTCAATACGTACTGTGTGTTCATCATCTTGCTTACTGTCTTTGATTCATCCTGTATCTCAGTAAGAATGCAAAGGTTGCAATTTTATATTTTCCAAGATGTTGACATGCTTTAACTTTCATTGAGCGAAAGAAAATTGGCAATTTTCTGTGGGGGTAAGACTGTAAGAAGCTAAGAGAAGAACAGGTAGAGGCAATGATCTGTCACAAAACTATAGTGCTTTTTCAGGTGATATTCAACCTATTTACTGTGTGGTGACTTAAAGATACATACCATAAATACATCTAAGGACAGCAAGAAGCCACGAGCTAGATTGATGGCACACATTCCCAGGAGGACAGGAAGAGAAATCTCTTCAGCCAAGAGGCGTGCATCAAGTCGCTGTGACATACCTCCTAGCTTGGAGAAAAATGAAGAAGCCATATTAAAACCAGAGGCCATATGACTAGTGGAGCAGAAAATGCCATTCCCTCCACCAATTAGCTCTTGGATAGATAGAGACAGCAATGTATCCAGCATACTGATTCATTGGAGATCCGGGACAAACACAAATGAAAGGCTGTCGGAGTTTCTCGTGCTGAAGTACAGTGAGAGCTGAAAGACGGGCGTGAATACCAGCTGGTTCATACATGGGTATGTAAGAGCACCAGAGAGGAGCTACTGGCTGTGAAGAGGTAGACATAATTATAAAGGCTGTTGATATACAGCTTTCAATTAACAGTTCCTTGGGATTCGGTGTCATTCATTATTTAAACCAGGTGGATCTATAGACCGTAGTCAGGCTCAGGTAAAATCAGACTTTCTATCCTCTGGACATACCAACATTAACAAGGACCATAAAACAGAACATTGTGTTTACATTCAGTAAAACCTCTCTCCAGCTTCCCAGTGATCTTATCCTGTGCTCTTTCTTTCTTTTGTTTAATGACCTCCCAGGAGGTCCAGAAGAACGGGAAGTCCGGCGTTCCTTCGGGGAGGTGGCCAAGCCTGCTCAGCCTCACCTGCCCTCGCAGCAGCTGCAGTGGAAGTGAACTGTCGTTATCCAGCACATGCAGCGAGTACTCCAGCGGATCCCACACCTGGGCAGAGGGTCGGGGCTCTTCCAAACAGGTAGGTCTTGGTGTTACCCCCAACCACCCCTCCCCACAGTAATAACATGTCAACATTATGTTGACAAAGTAGTAGTTTGGTAACAGTTCAAAGTGGGCGATCCATCTTCCTTGTCACTCAGTGTCAGGTCTGTCGCCTGGCGCATGTGTCAGCTCTGCTGACTGACAGCAACACATGACTGCAACTGTTCAGTTTACATGTTGTCCAATTTCATAAAAGTGATGGGCAACAGAAATCCGTAATTGTCTTCTAATTACGTTATTATTTATTGTAAAGGTGTGTGAAAATTATGTTCCATGAAATGTATTGCAATCTCACGTAATTTAAATTCCTTGAAGCAGATTTAGAAGATGTAGTTGAATTTCCCTCCTGGCTACGGAGCCAAACAAGTGACCCATTACCATTACCCTACATTCACGGGGCCGGGGCAGTGACCAATAACCTATGTTTTGAATTAGCTGAATGTGAGATGTTTATTAATATACTTTTTGACATTTTCCTAAAAAGATATTGGGTAGGTGTTAGAGGACCCAACCTTCTGTGATATGGTATGGTCATATTCGTTTTTGGATCCTGTTGTCCATCACTTTAAGGTTAATACTTCTACAAGACATGAGATGGTTTCACAGCGATGGTAGTCCATAAAGTCTTCCTTCTTTACTTCTTACAGTCTGCCACAAGCCGAGAGAAGAGGATGAGTGCCGGGTCAGTGTCGAGCCACCACTCTGCAGAACCTGAGCCGGCTGAGCTGGGCTGGAAAGAGGGCCAGATTCTAAAGGGTCTTAAGAGGCTCCAAATGCGCAGTCCCAACAGGCTTTCCCCTCCTGCATCCGTGCCGCATTACAAGGACTGCATGACCTCCAACGAGGGAATATACTCCCTCGGTGCCAAGTCTGGTGCACAGGTGCTGGATCCTAAACAGGCTGATGTAAAACCAGGGACACCTATATTCAAGACAGAGGCAGCTGTTGCTACTCTTATTTCAGACTCTGATGAAGCCGATGAGGAATCCCCAAAGTCTGTCAAGGAATCTTGTGGTGAGTCCACAGAAGATCCTCATTGCCTAGAGGACAGCGGTTCTACTGCTTTGGGTGACACACAAACTGATGGTCATTTACAAGAGGACCCTATGAAGCCTCAAGGAAATCCTGGCCAGTTCCTTTCACCGGTCCCTGATGAGTTCCTCTTGGAAGGTCCCACAGTGAAACCCGGTGTTAGCCCCACAGAGAGTCCAAACCACCTGGATGCTGATGAGGAGGAGCCATCAAGCCTGAAGAAACAAAGTGACAGGAATAACAACCAAGAAAAACCAACTGACCGCAAATCCAGACTGGATTACGTCAAGAAGCAACATGACAGACTGGTTGCCAAGCAGCATGAGAAGGGAACCACCGATATGACCTCATCTGTCCACAATGCCGCGAAACGAGCTCTGGACAGCGCAGACGAGGCCAGGCAGCGCAGCTCCTCAATGGACACTCCTCACTTCAGAGACCAGGGCAGTCAGGCCGGTGGGGACAGCAATGACCTCGCCGTGTTGGAATCCTCGCCGAAGAAACTCAAACCACAGGCCTGTGACTCGGCGCGCAGAGCCTTCATTCTCCGGAGCAAGAGTGCAGACGGAGGCTCAGAGCAGACGAAGCAACTACATTCTCCTCTTCACCAGAAACTGATTCAAGCTCATAAGTCTAAAGCACAGCCAAACCCTCCTGGACAGAGTGCAGCAGGCACTAGATCCAACCTTGGCAAGCCACCTGGTTCATGCAAAGGGGCGTTTACCAAAGTGGAGCGAAGTGACGGTGCTGCTGTGAGCGGCCCTTCAGGATTTCTTGAGAGTGTGGTGCCACCGTCTCCGCTCTCTCCCCCAATGAACCATGGCAAGGGGTTCAAGCCAGCTGTCAACCTTGACTGCCCCAAGAGCCCAAACAAAGCACCTGCCCAAATGACCAAGCTTAAATCAACTAATGAGTCTGGGCCAGAAGACACGGCCTCCTCCAACTTACCCGTCTCTTTACTCAAACACCGACACCAGGAGACCCAAGCTGAAGCTTCCCACTCTGAACTTCGGTCTCCGTCACCACCACCTCCACCAGGTAGAACCACATCGCTACTGGGTAGGTCCAGTCTGGAACCTTCATCCAAAACCCCAAAATCTGGTGGACAGTCTCCGGCCACTACAACTGGGAAGGCCACAGTCTGCAGCGCCAAGTCGCCTCAAGGATCCAACACTCCAGATGAAACTAAATCTCCTAAACATTCCCACATCAAGGTAATGAGTCCACAGTCACCCAGGACACCATCCGCCGCCTCCGTCCCTGTTCAAGAATCGCGTGCTTCTGAGTGTGTTCAGCCGTCTATGAACATGACTGGCCATGAGGAAAATGGTGCTTCCTCTGCATTACTAGATCAAGGTGTCATACCAGGGGAACCAATCTTTTCCGAAGTAATGCCTCAGACTCCTTACAATATTCATGGCCATGGGTTTGGTACAAGTGCACATAATCTCAACTCAAAGGCTGCACTGATTACCCTTCCTGGAAATGCTAAATCCATAGAGGTCATTCCAGGACAAGGGAACAGTACGTTTCTGGTATTGGGGAGACATAATAAACCCGCCCTTTCTACAAAGAGATTCCAGTCATTTGAGACTTTTAGTCAGGAACCCCATACTTATCAGATAATACATGGAGTGACCGAGGTTGGCGCCAAGGAGAAAATCCACCAAAAGATTGAGACTCGTTGCAGCTCCTTGGATTCGGAGCCGGCGGTGCAGCCTGTGGCAGCAGACAGCGGTGTGATGTTAGACTGGGGCTTTGACGAGGAGGGTTGGCTTTTCAAACGCTCCGTGTCCGTATCAACCAGACCTCCACTCAAGCCTGTTATGGGTATGATCGGGGCGAAGGCTCGGAGCCAGAGCTTTGGGGCGCGGTACATGGACAGGCCAAACTCAAACAGGTCTGGTAAGATCCGCACTCAGATCAAAACTCAGTCGGGCAGCTCTCTAAACTCTCTCGGTGACGTCTTCCCGGGAAGTCTAAGCTGCTCCAGCAGTTACCATTGTCCTATGAACCGATCGCTTCTGAACAACTTCCTCATCGAGGAAGGACTGCCGATACCTTTGCACCTGGCGTCGTCCAGCGAGAGACTCCAAAGTCTGAAGCTTCAACGCGAGCAGGCCCGGCGACTGCAGATCGAGCAGCAGTTCTCAAGCGCCTTTGGGGAGCCCGTTTCAGAAGAGCCCGAGAGTCAAAACGCCATCACCACAATTGAGGAAAAAGTAATGCTGGGAATAGAAGAGAATCTACACAAATCTCAGGAACAGGAGAAGAATAACGATGCCAAACAGAAGTCTGGATCCAGCTTGGCCAACTGGTTTGGCTTCCGAAAGAGCAAACTTCCGGCTCCGAGTGGGAAAAAACTGGATGTGTCTAAAGTGAAGGAAGAGAAGAAAGAGCAGAAGATCACATCTCTGCTTGGAGGGAAACAGACCAAGTCTGAGAAAAAGAAAGAGAGGAGGAAAAGTGATGGAAAGGACTGGTAAGAAATAAAACAAATTAACCAAAGTCAATTATATATATTAATATTATAGAGATTGTTGTTAATCAATATGAAATCAATGTTCATAAAATATACAACGTATTATAGAGTATGTTTCCTAAGCAGATATAAAAAATGCAGAGTCATAAAATCATAGCATTAAAGGATTCAATGACATAAGTAAATAATAAGAAAATAAACGACTTATCCTGACTGATCAAAATGCTTTTATTTTAACTATTCATGTTTTATTCATGTGGTACTCTGTTTGCCTTTGTTTCTTGAAGTCACAAAATGATTCCTTCCACATTAACTGTGAAGTGCATTTCTGCTGAACACAATGAAAGCTAATGCTCCATTATCATTCAGAAGGACCTGTTTGCCCATCATTGTAGATATGCTTGAGTTCACTTGTGGAAGATTCAGAAAGTAAAAGTCCTGCCACATTTTGTCTCCACGCATGGACCTCACCAGCTAATTTCACCCATTAGTTGTTCCTCCGGGTTTTGCTTATTACCAAATCCAGACGGCTATCTAAAAATCCTGGAGAGGGCTTATACTTTCTGGACCTGGAATGTCCATTTCAACTTTAGGAAATGCATTATTGTTAAAAGTTTTCTCAAACTAACCACAATAAAAGCAAAGCACCATGTGGTATTTGTTTCCTTCTTTAGCTCTGGAGGTCTTTTGAATATTATTTCCTTTATATAAATTTGCTTGATGGAATGCTATTTTAGTAAATCTGACAGCTATAACAATGGGCTGTTTTCAGTAATGGCCCCGGTGCATTAAGCCAGCACCCTTTCCTCCCTGTGCCATTACCTCATTCCCTTCATTCGTATTTCATCTGAAAACTCAACCATCACGCCGCGCTCCAGCAGATCTCCTCATAGCCCTTCCTGCCAAAAGCCCTGATTTACCGCCACCTATATCCCGGCCCATTTCATCAAGTGCTCCAAGAGGCATCTATCACCCCTGTTAGCCCCTAAGAGGCGTGGGGGGCGGGGAGCCCGCTTCTACCCAGGACCCCCCAACACCACCTCAGCCAGGCTCTCTCCTCAGAATAGAGAGGCTCATCCATCAGACAGATGCACTCCTGGGCATGTTGGAGCCAAGCAGTGATTTTTAGATGACCTCCTCCTCCTCCTCCTCCTCCTCTTGTGGTTTGGGGACCAAACTTTGCCTCTCCAAGCTCTGTAGGTAGGAGGGAGTCCCACGACGCGGTGAGGGCCTGCATCCCCACCGCCTGCCCGGGAGCGGCCCTCAGCGACCTGCAGGGACACTCTGACCTGGGCCCCGCCGACACCAAGGTACGATGTCCTCCCTCGCCCAGCGCTGCAGCCATAGGAGGGTTTACATCATGTGGTCTGCACATCCAAACCTGCACATGCCAAGCCGCCGTCTGGGACATGAGAGAAGGAGCGAGCACCCACTTATTACTGTTATGTTGGTGAAGAGACGGCAGATGGCAGATATTCAACCTGTTGGGGACCACAGTTTTCTTTGACTGGGTTGATAATGTTGATGTATTGCCTATTAGACCAGTTAACTGATATAAAGTAGTTAGTGAAGGAATACCTTGCTGTTTGGGTCTTGATAGAGGATGTGCATTCCCTTATGCTTGACCTGCTCTGGGTTGTGTGTACGTGTTTGTCTCCCAGCGCCGTGCTTGTTGTCTAGGTGTACGGTGGCTTCTGGTCTCCCTGTTAGGGAGTACTAAAGTGTGGTTCACCGTACCATAATGTTATTCACAAGAAGGGCGTTTCAAGCCCATGATGTTCTGCTCGTGACCTTGAGATTCCGGGCGTGTCTATGATGTAAAGTTGAGGTAATTGGGTAGAATTGCAGAGTTGCGGTGGATTTAATAAATGCGTACACAGGCAAAAGTCCCCTCCCCACAAGTTCTCTTACAGACAGTTTCATCAGCTCACTGTTCCTACAAACACGCAATTCAATAAATGTAGTGCTAACACATCCATTATGCCTGGGTGCTTATGTCCATCAAGATGAGTTTAAGCTGTCTCAGTCACGGCTCTCAGTCACTGGAATATAAAGTTCCTACCGTGATTTATATTTACAAGATGAACAATGATGTCATCAGACGAAATATTTAAAATAACTGATAAAAGAAGAATGTTCAAGTGTGCTGGCTTTCTCCAAAAATACAGAGTTTAATAGTTTTGGGCTTGATGAGATTTAACCTTGAGCTTTACCAAATTAACTTATTATTAATGAAATGCTTAATTATGTGACTATATGAGTAAAAGGTTTGTAACTCACTCTGGGTTAGTTGGTTACTTGAATGAAATGTAGATAAATCCTGTTTGTGGGATGTTCATAGGCAGCTTCAAGTTTAAATGAAATCATTTAATTGATTAACTTGGTCCAAATGGTTCACAGTGGGTAGGATGGTTGTGGGTGGTGTTTAGTGGGTGGTTTTAGCGGGTGGTGTTTAGTGGGTGGTGTTTAGTGGGTGGTGTTTAGCGGGTGGTGTTTAGCGGGTGGTGTTTAGCGGGTGGTGTTTAGCGGGTGGTGTTTAGCGGGTGGTGTTTAGCGGGTGGTGTTTAGCGGGTGGTGTTTAGCGGGTGGTGTTTAGCGGGTGGTGTTTAGCGGGTGGTGTTTAGCGGGTGGTGTTTAGCGGGTGGTGTTTAGCGGGTGGTGTTCAGCGGGTGGTGTTTAGCGGGTGGTGTTTAGCGGGTGGTGTTTAGCGGGTGGTGTTTAGCGGGTGTTGTATAGCGGGTGGTGTTTAGCGGGTGGTGTTTCGCAGGAATGCTAGACAGAGCAGCAAAGGTAGTGATTTATATCAGCCAATCAGCCTATATTTGGATACTTAATCACATAACTTTGAGACTACTGTCTGACACTGAGTTAATAGTTTCTTTGTTTCTTGTTTGTGAACGAAGACCGAGGTGACGACCCAGAGAACAGACCGGGAGAACAGACTGTCTGTGACAAGCCCCGGCCAGGACACAGTGATTGGTAGGAGTTTGTTTTGCTTGCTTTGTTCACTGATGTGATTGGTCAGGAATTTGCAATATGAAGCGGTGTGCTTTAGGTCTAAACATAAACCTCACGAGGTCCTTCTACAAGTGGCCAACAAGCATTGTGGAGCAGATGAATTATTAACACCTCCTCTCCTCTCTCTAACTCCGAGCCTCGTCATAATTAAATGCCCAACGAGGGATGTTGTACATTTAATTATTTTTAATTGACTTTCCGCTCTGCTGTGGTTTGCAGTTCCCTTCGCGTATACAGCATGTATAATTAAACTCTTTCAATTAAACATCAAATACTAAATATCCTGTAGGGTGGCAATAAAATAAATCCACATTGAGTTTGAGGTTGAAGAACCTTGTTAGCGGTCTATCGATATGCCCTTCACTCACGTCTCCGGTCCAGGAATGAACTCTTAATTCCCCTTTTTAATTGAGGTCAGAATGTAAATGACTTATAGACGTCCTTTAGATTAGTCATGTATTATGCATACTATATCCATAGTACTGATGACACCGCTCTTCAAATAAAGGTAATGCTCTTGAGCATGCATTAGTTGGACAGGGGACAGAGCCGTCAACAGCATGGTAATTAGATGCTGAAAAACATTATGGTTTAATGCTGAGGAAAACTGATTCTGATTCTAATCAGTGTAATCAGAATAATCACTGTAATACTCTCATTGGTTCAATGTTTGCCATCTCTCTAAATGTTGGCATTTATTGACAGATGCTTGTTAACATAACTTAGATGGGGTGATTTTTAATACAATTGTTATATATTTTTTCTGAGACGTGTTCAATTGATTAGATTTGAATCTTAAAAATACCTGAGTGATTTATCTGACAGTATTTAATGAGTGAAAAAGAGAGAGAAGGGAATAAATTAATTCATTTATAACAACAAATAAT
>OMKX01065026.1:0-12009 GCA_900302425.1 Brosme brosme
TTAATAATTATTAATAATAATAATATATTATTATTATTATTATTATTATTATTATTATTAATAATAATAATAATAATAATCATGACATAAAGTAACAATATAAATATGAGCTGAAGTATTTAAAATGCCGGCATTGAATTCATTCTTTTTCTGTCCTATCTTCTCTTGGTATCGATGTTTGGGTCCAAGCGTCACCGTTTATCTTAGAACCACGATGGACTGAATTGAACTCAAAATCCCACAGGTAGTTTCTAATCCTTTTCTGAGAGAGGCTTCTCAGCGCCCTCTGCTGGCGGCGTCTTAGATGCCAGACAGCTGTTTAAAAAATGAATGTGATTTGGGCACTGCGGTAAACTCGCCGTACTCTTCTTTTAACTACTTGAAGCTACCTAGCGTTACTCAACACAGTATTTTTTGTTAATTTGTGATAACAATGTTTCCATGTTTTGTTATTTTTATCACCAAGTGGTAAAAACTAAGGCTCCAGTTTTCTTCCAAAAAAAAAAAGAATATATATATACAAATATTATTCATCTATTTGTTAAGCTGAATTCAGACATCTGCGTGCCACCCGTTCTGCATGCGTATCCAGGGCTCCACACGCTTCTGCGTTGCGTGTCTGAATTCCACGGGCACACGCCAGGAAAAAACAGTTTTCAGTTCATACTTCTGCACAACCCACGTAGCATGTCAATAGGCCATGTACAGTTTATCTACCAACTATACAAACCAAAAATTCAGATCAAAGTATTGACTGGGAGGCTAGGCAATTAACAAAGTTAAGTACAACTTCGGAAAACAGTCCAAAAGGTCCAATCCAGAGCCGGGGATACAGGCAAGATCAAAAAGCAGGGAGATCAAACCAGGACATATGAAGGCTGAAAGGCACTGTGACCACACGAGGAACACAGACCATCTGGCCGGGGACAAAGGAAACAGGAAGGTCTGAGCAGAGTATAATGAGTAGTTGGAAACAGGTGTGGAAAAACCAAGGTGAACAGAAAGTAGGAGGACATCTAGTAGGAAAAACAGGAATGACAGGAGGGGACAGACTCTCTAGGGATGGCTCCAGGTGTTCCGGGTGGCTCTGGTGAAAGGCATGATGAGGGAATGGTCCAGAATGTCCCAAGAGGGGACCTCGCCCTGCGGTGAACAGCCAACAAACAGTGGAGCCGGTAAACCGGACCACCATTGAAACTGGGTCTGGAGGGGGGAACTAGTGGACTGGTCCTTGTGGGCTTGACCTGGGAGACATGGAAGGTGGGGTGCACTCTCATGGTGTTCGGGAGCTGTAGCTGGACTGCCGCAAGGTTGACGACCTTGGATATGGGAAAGGACCAAGGAACCTTCCACACAGACGGGAAGGTCCTGCGGGGACAACCAGACCTTCTGCCCCACCCAGTAGCGAGGAGCAGCAGTGCAATGCTGGTCAGCCATCCTTTTGTAGCGGCCAGTAGGGGAACCTTGGCCCTCTTCACAGACAGCCCCAAAACCCGATCCTCCAGCTACAAGAACAGTGGTGGCTGACAGCCATAGACACGCTGGACAGCAGGCAGCCCTGTGGCCGAAACCCTGTGGAAATTATGCAAATACTCAACCCGGGATGGGTTTTGTGACACCAGACAGCGAAGCCCTTCCGCCAGCTCCTGGTCGTAGCACTCTGTCTCCCTGTTAGACTGGGGATGGTAGCCAGAAGAGAGACGTGGCACAGATCAGTCTGCAGAACTCCCTCCAAAAACTAGAAACAACTGAGGGCCCA
The DNA here is from genome assembly GCA_900302425.1 of Brosme brosme. Taxonomy (NCBI): domain Eukaryota; kingdom Metazoa; phylum Chordata; class Actinopteri; order Gadiformes; family Lotidae; genus Brosme; species Brosme brosme. Next base: position 1,760 of record OMKX01065026.1, read on the forward strand.
GTAAGAAACCACATCCTGTGGTAGACCATGCAGAGGAGAGCATAACCTCCAAGGCAGAGAAACAAAATGTGCCATCTTCAAAAATGGTCAATGATAGCAAGAATAACTTACCTTCGGAGGGGGGAAATCCGGTAACAAAATCCAGGGAGATGTGGGACCATGGCCTCCCCGGTGCTGGTAGAGGATGGAGCATCCCGGACGGACACTGACAGGAGGTCTTATTCCGGGTACAAACTGAACAGGCGGCGATGAACTCCCAGTGTCCCCTTCCAGGGAGGGCCACCAGAAACATTGCCTGAAGAGGCAGATGCACCCCTGGGTTACAACTAGTGGGTCAAGGCTGGCCGGAACGAAGCGGCGGTTTGGAGGACAGCTGTCAGGAACCTGCATACCCTCCAATGCCCACCTGACAACACTGATGATGCCCCAGGTAACAGCTCCAATCACACAAGTCACGAGCAGGATGGTGGTGGGAACCGTTGGGGTGTACTTTTACTCAAACTGGCGAGAGTGCATACGGCTTGAAGGTGACGTAAAAATGATTAAAAAACAACACCTGGCTTGTCTTAGTAGACCTCTTAGTAGTTCTGATATATTCAAGATTCTTGTGATCAGTCCAAACTAGGAACGGCTACACAGCCCCCTCCAGCCAGAGCCTCCACTCCTCCAACGCCAGCTTGAGGGCCAGCAGCACTTCACATCATAGATCCTCTCTACTGGGGACCACTTCTTGGAAAAGTATGCTTACGGGTGAACCTTTTGCTCTTTAAGGGAGTGCTGAGAGAGGAACCCCCTGTCCCCACTTCAAGCAATGACCTTGACGAGGAACTGGTGGGGGGTGCCTGGGGTCGGGCGGGGTGAGGATGTGTGTGGTAGTGAACCGGTATTTGAGGGCCCCGACAGCCTCCTCTGCTTCCCCAGGGACCTGGTCCCTGGGGATGCAAGGGCATGTAGAGGAGCAGCCACTGAACTATAGTTTCTTATAAAAGGTCTGTAAAAATGTGCAAAGCCCAAGAACGTCTGTAACTGTTTGCAATCCGAGGGAACAGGCAAGTCCTAGACTGCACTTACTTTGGCAGGATCCATCTGGATGTTCCCTGGTGACACGAGGAACGCCAAACATGCTTTTGCTGGTCTCAGTCTTGAAATAAAGCTGATTTTCTTACAGTCACTGGAGAACTTGTCGGATATGCTGTACATGCTATATAAGCCAGCTATATAAGCTATATTATTTGTAATTAATTTGTAGAGAGATAGATCATTTGTAATTATATTTGTAAGTAAAAATGTAATAAGTACACAAAAACAAACCGATCCAGTAGCCCCTTGAAACAGTTCAAAGTGGTGGAGATAAGTGGGAGAGGCTACCTATTCTTAACGCTGATGTCATTGAGGTCTCAAAAATCGATGAATGGCCAAAGAGTCTTGTCCTCAAATAAGTGATGATGCCGGTGGCCAAGGAGTTCTGGATGTACTGGCTCAGAGCCTCTTTCTCAGGGGGTTGACAGCGAGAGGAGCTGGGAGGAGAGGCCCCAGGGAGGAGGTATGGCACAATCATATTGTCGATGAGGCAGCACGGATGTGGTATGGGACTTACTAAACACCTCTTTATCTGGAACATCTGAAGGAGAGTCAGGAGACTTGGGTGAAACATTGGGAGTGGCAGACAGGAGACATGAGGAGTGACACTGATGACTCCAATGAGACCAGTAGTCCAATCAACATGAGGGTAATGTCTCCTCAGCAAGGGATAGCCAAGGATAAATGGAGAATCAGGTCGGTCAACAACATGTAAAACAATGATTTCCGAGTTGTTTATCTGACCCACATGATCTAAGGGTTGGTAGCCGTGAGCACGTGGCAGAGCAAGCGACCGTCCGAGGCGTCGGCCACCAGGGGCATGGAGCTGCTTGGCCAGGGCCCGGTCGACGAAGTCGGATCTGGAAGGCAGAGCATGATGGTGTGTTTGACTGTCCCCAGAGGGGGGATGGCCTCCTTCCCGAACGGGCTCTCTCTCTCCTCCCCTCATGAAACCGGTTGTCAATCTTGATGGTTGGAGTGACTAGGGTTTAAAATCAGCTGGTAAGTCAAGTGGAGCTGGCTGAGAGGGATATTGGGGATTGGTACTTGGCGGTGGCCCACTCAGCTGCTCCTCCCGTGAGGTTGGTGATCATGAAAGCCACCTAGGATCACACAGGATGTCAATTTAGAGAGAGTCAGAAATGTGCGACAGGGGGCTGTGTCGCCTTCGCATCTCTCAATCTGGGGTGCCAGTGTTCAGTACAATGAGCTGTCTCCTGAAGATTGAGGGCTGAGGCTCGTGAACACCTTTCGGGACACGCGGAGCTGCTCTGTCATGGCACCATGAATATCCTCCATTCTAACGAGGATCACCTGGAGCCGCATTGCAAATAATTCAACTTTCCTTGCCCCTTGATCTCTCTGCTGGGCCTGTCATGGCCCGGTTGTACTGTAACAGTTCTAGTCAGTACAGAGACCCAGACGCAGAGAGACTCAGGACACAAGGTAAAGTTCAAATCAAAGTCTTTACTGGGAAGCTACGCAATTAACAAAGGTAAGTCTGAATAAAACCAACTCAAACATCCAGGTAATCAACTCCAAAAGGTCAAATGGCAATCAATACAGACAGGGAAGATCAAAACCCAGAGAGTTCAAACACGAAGACATTAAGGCTGAAAGGCGATGTGTACACACTGGGGAACAAAGAAAACTGGAGGCTAAATACAATCAGAGTCCGATTAGTGACTGAATACAGGTGTGGAAAAAACAAGGGGACCGTAGAGTAGGAGGACATCTAGTTGGAAAAACAGGAATGACGCAATGTGATACACCCTCTTTTTTCAGATCGTAACTGGTGAACTCCACACATCCTACGTTTTGTAGAGGTCCACAGATGGACCATCTCCGGGTTGCTGTTCCACTGCAGTGGTGAACCCCCACCACTGACGGGCCAGTGGCCCTGCAGTGATGAAGCCAAACCACTGACGGGCCAGTGGCCCTGCAGTGATGAACCCACACCACTGTCGGGCCAGTGGCCCTGCAGTGATGAAGCCAAACCACTGACGGGCCAGTTGCCCTGCAGTGATGAACCCACACCACTGTCGGGCCAGTGGCCCTGCAGTGATGAACCCACACCACTGACGGGCCCTGCTGCCTTGCACTGGTTAAGCGGCCATTCACCCATCTGGTCCTCTGAATGGAGAGATTTACAAATAGTAAATCTCAAGTTCAGTCACAACTGTGAAGAACAATTTGGCCAACACTCCTTGTACAATCCCACAGTGAGCGCGTCTACAAATACTATCACGTTTCCTGTGAAACACCTCAGCAGCTATGGAGACTTTAAAACATCAGTGATTACTGCCGTTAAGTATGGCAATGCTTTCACTGTGTCTGACTATCTTATACATGTTGATGTTTGTATGAATGTTCATTTAGTCTCCAGACTCATTAGTTTCATGTTGATCAGTTGTGCCGTGCTCCTGTGTTCAGGAAGGGGGTGTGCTGTTATTGGTTTAAAAAATATGTATAGTTCTCTCAATTACGACCAATGTTAAAAAAAATAAAAAATTCTGATATTTCTGTACGGTGAAATTACGACCAATGTTAAAAAAAAAAACCATTTCTGGTATAGTGGAATTACGACCAATGAATATTTTTGTTAAACGTGGTAATATGTCTTATTTGATCGTCAACATATTCATCCATGCCATTTTGTCATTGTTGCTCAAATGAGACCATCATTTAGAGAAAAGAGGAGTAAATTACAATGTTTTTGCCAGTCTGTCAACCAGTTGGTGAGCGTTCCCCTCTGCCTGCAACGCAGGGGGCATCATGTGTGTGGATGTCTGGAGCTCTGTCTTGGCAGCGGTTGATGTTGATGGCCGCGTCCCAGACAGGTTTAACCTTTTCGGACACTTCTGGTATAACACCATGGGGAGTGTGTGTGTGTGTGTGGATGTGTTGAGCTCCGTCTGGGCAGCAGTTTATTTTGATGTCCATGCCGAGAGAGGGTAAAGCTTCTCGGACTCTTATAACACCAGGGTGTGTGGCGCATGAAATATACAACACCACTCATTATAACATTCATAGACAATGATGGTTAGTAGTAGTTTCTAATAGTTGTATGATTTAATGAAAGGGGGTGGGATTAAACAAGTGTATGTTACTGTCAATTTTTGACACGTTTTTCTTGCATATTTGAAATAAATTACTATCAATCAATCAATCAATGGTTCTAAATAAGTATCTCAAAGTGGGCGTGGGTCGTAACCATTGGGATAACTCGCCCCCCATCCTTCCTAGAATTCTGAGCCCAAAACAGTTTTTTCTAATCTCAGTGTTCGAATTCGGGCTGAAAATTGGGGGTTCACTTACACTTTAATTGAAAGTTGATTGAAATAGAAATTACTAACTCTACATTTCTACATTTGTCCGTTCTGTGCTACTGTATGGCGGGCTCCGTGGAAGAGGACCCACTCCCTATGTAGATATAAAGGGCTCATTCAAAGGTAGTGACCACACAACTATTCTTAGTTTCATTTGATAATACACTAATTGAAACATCTTATTAATATGATATTCCATTTATACCCAGTCGATGCGCTAGATACCACTTAATTATACACACTGCACCTTAACGCACTTAATCCAGATATAGAAATGAAAATAGATTCATGTTTACATTATCTTGTTAGGTTGAGTTGTGCAGCTAATGCTCTGGCACCTGGACATTTACATCAGCGCACTAATGCTAACCGGTACTGAGTACGTACCGGGGAATCACAAAAGGCAAAAAAGGCAAAATCCTGAACTTAGCCTTTAACCCCTCTCTGTCCCACATGCCATGAGTTCATGATTGTACGTGAGATTATAAGGATAGGGGGATAGGATAGGGATTATGAGGACAGAGGGCCCCCCACATATGTTACCGTGGTGAGGGGTACCTCTGCCAAGCAATCTCGCAAATGTTTAATCAAAACTACAATCAACCCAAAACAGATTCATAAAAAACCAAACTCAGGTTTCCCAATACAAATTTGGGTTGCTCTGCATTACACTCATAACTAATAAAAGAACAAGGCAACAATGTTTAACATCACTGGAGTGAGGACAAACTCTCCAGTCAAACAAGGGTCCCCCTAGTGAAAATACACTACTGAAAACTGAATTCATGTGTATTCAATATATCGTATCTCTTAAGAACAGAGAAACAATGTGGAAGATAGAAAAGGTTCATGAGACAGACAATGTTGTCATGAATACATATTTTTAATGGTTTTCCAGAGCGTAGCACAGCCAGTGGCAGTGGTGATGTGTTTTAGCCGAGGAACAAAGAGAGTGTTTTGTGAGGAGATAATGTCATAGCCTATACTGAGAGTGAGACATTGGTTGGATGATTTTGATGTTAACCGCGATCCAGTTGACTCTGTGTAGGTACATTAGTAGTGCAATTATGCAATTGTTCATGTAATTAATCATATTACTATCATTATCATGATAGTGTTCAGAGGAAGTGAGGTGTGGTCATCTAAAGGTAGGGTTCAGCCCTGTGGTTCCCGGAGCCAGCGGCATTCTTGTACGCGGCGCCGTGGCTGGTGCCGGTCAAGCCAGATGCGCTGTCTCAAACACACGGGACAGTTCACCACCCAACCCATGTGCCTGGGCGGCGATTGATTTGGCCCCGGAAAGGTTGATACTCAAGGGCAGAGGTTTGCCAGCAGCAGTTATCAAAACTATTCAGAGTGTCTGCCTTCCACCTCCTCTCTCTTCACAGCTAGTGGGCCGCTGTCTCTAAGTGGTGTCACAGCAATCATGTTGCCCCATCCCTTTGTGAAGTGAGAACCGTGCTTAGTCGCTTACATTCCCTACAGGAGAAGGGTTTTCCCACTGTAGAAGGTCTATGGCCGGCCACTACGCTGTGACGGTAAACCGTTTTCAGCCATCCCCTGGTCAAGATCTCCCCATCGTTTTTGCGTGGGTTTTTTATCTTTAAAAATGGCGCTTTGACTGGCCTTGGTTTCTGTTAGGCAGAGCTGCCTGTAACTCAGACAGCTCCTTGGTGCTGCTTAGACCCAATCCTACGTTCCTCCCCAAGATCATCGGTAGTTCTTTTCAGTCTAGGAATACTTTGCTGAAGGCTTTCCACCCCGCCCCGGTGGTAGCGGAGGTAGGAGAAACCTGTACCCTCCATTGCTGGAGGAGGACGAGTGTCTCTCTGCGTGGCAGGATACCCACGGTGCCGTGGGGAATGTGGCCCACGTTGGAAACTACATTGTTGTATTTTCGGTGCGCGCACGGACAAGCTCAGAAAGGCGAAGCTTGGACGGCTGTACCTAGAAGTATAGAACAGGAGTTATGATAGCAGCTATCGCATTGCAGAAAGGGTCAAGCTCAAGTCCATTTCCGCAATCAACCCATGATCTGGATGCGTAGCGACCCCCAGCCTGTCACTATAATCTTTATTGATGTTAAAATAATTTGTAACACAGTAGATCGTTTCAGTCTGCCAGAAACTTTAAAATTGTTCTTCCATCGTAATAAAAAATGGATAAAACAGGTCTTTCTCTGCAACTGCTCGTGCCATTAGGAGGATTTAGCCATAATGAAATGCCCAAGCTATGTCGCAATTGTTGTACTTCACTTATTTATCATCCAAGAGTTGTATGTTGCAGTTGGAACAGATTGTGTAACATAAAGGGCTGCTAGCTGACTGTTATTATCCCTCTAATTAAGAATTGTGTTGGGTGGAAGTAAAATTAGCAATTTGTGATGTGTTTTTCCTGCATCAAATCGAACCTGGTGATGGTTACAAGACAAATATATACAATGTTGATCTACATTCTATATTCTTCCAAGTGTCATCTATCCATAGAGCCCCCGATCCTGCATCTTGCACATTTATTCCTGGATATTAAGTTCAATAACAACATCTGGTAGAAATGGAGTCGATGCCCAGCCGGTTTCATTCAGGGTGAATCTCTTGCTACGTGTGGCTGATGCCATGAAATCATACTTACTGAAACCATTCATTTAAGTTTGACTTGGCATGCATGATAAACTCTCCGACATAAAGGTTAATATTGTTAAAGGTCCTTAGGCAGAGTGGAGGACCATCCGTGTGAAGCAAGCCTCCTCCGGAATGAAGGGTGTTGCTTTCAGGGCTCCTCTAGAGTCTGATGATGGCCGCTTCTTTACATGCGCTGCCGTCCTAGGGCTAAGTGATACTCTGTTGTGGGTCAGCAGTCTGTTGCTAGTTAACAATGGAATTATATTGTTATGAAATCTTACAGTATAACAACAATACGCTTAAAATAGAAATTAATCTTGGACACACACACACGCACAATATGGCCACGCCGGCTCGATTTGGAGGGTAGGGGACTCATAATTATAATGTGTCCCTACCAATGTTCAAACCAAACCTACGCCCTTGCAAACACAACAAAGCAACCACAGCCCCGCTCTATTCTAAAGGTGTGTGTCATCATCAGGGACGGGATCTTCATCACGTCAGTCAGCTGCATTATGTCGCCTCAATAACACCACACGCCCAGTTAGGGCGCTGGTCCAACGCTGGACTCAAAACGAGCTGAAGAACCAAGACAGATCTGTATTGTCAGAAACTATTTGGTGACTGCAGGGCATACGTCCTTCGTGCTGTTAGTGTGCCGTGACTCATCCATAGGATTTCTTTCTTATTTTTAATTATATCTCACGTTAAACACAAACCTGTTTTGTTACATTTTTGGCCAATGTGTTACATAGTAACATATGTTACTAGTAGAGCCCCAGTGAGTAAAGGCTGGCAGAACCTACGAAGCAGAACAGGAGACAGTTGGACCTGGTGTGTAAAGAGTTCAGTGAACAGGAGACAGTTGGACCTCGTGTGAAAGTGTTCCTAGAGGTCATAGTGTGTCCACAGTTTATCCAACAGTTGTGACAATGGCATCGTGGGCAATGTGGCTCCTGTTATTGGCCTTCGCGTGGAACGGGCAAGGTATGTTTAGATACTGTACTGTGTTCATGCTCTGATTCGATGTTTGGGTCAAACTTTCTCTCGGTTTTGAATAATTGTAGTAATTGCGACAAATGAAATGGAAATAGAATAGAATTATGCCTGTATATGTTTGTATGAATCTATAAAAACCTGTGTTCTTCTTTGTGTTTGTCTAACAGAAAGCCACGCTCAGGGTGAGTGAAATTGTGTTTTTTTGCATTAAAAAATACATGAACTAACTGTACTAAAGCACTTGAGGAGATAATCAGGAGCTTGTCAACAGGTAAGTACCTCTGTCTCACCTGTCACACACTCCGAGGGAAGAGCAAGTGATTCTAGAGACAAATATTACATTGAATGTATCACATTCACATTTTGATCGTGGTGCTGATGAGTGTTTTCAAATCTCCGTTGCGATATTTCAAGCCTGTGCTTCTAGCTTTCAGTGTCCATGTTTCATCTTGTCTGTCACTCGGTAGTGTATCTCCACGTTCTGGGTCTCACCTCGTCTGTCACTCGGTAGTGTATCTCCACGTTCTGGGTCTCACCTCGTCTGTCACTCGGTAGTGTATCTCCACGTTCTGGGTCTCACCTCGTCTGTCACTCGGTAGTGTATCTCCACGTTCTGGGTCTCACCTCGTCTGTCACTCGGTAGTGTATCTCCATGTTCTGGGTTTCATCTCGTCCGCTCAAGTGTATCTCGTCTTTCTGGGTCACATATTGGCCCCGTTGGGTCGACCTTTGGCTCAACCTTTGACCTCCTATATGGTCGGCTGGTCTCTTCTTCCCTGCTCATCCTCAGTATGAATATAAGACATTTGTGCTTCACGTATTGCCTCTTGAGAACTTCCGGATCTCGCCCACCAAAAGTGGAGCAATCAATGGAGCGAACAATAGTCGAACAAAACAGAATAACGACAGATTGTAAAGTTAAAAGATCCACAGAAGGTGCACTGAAGGCTTATCTCAGGGGAGATGTTTTTGTTGTACTTCTGAGTAAATACTTTTTTTTAATCTGATTTGCTAATGGAAGAGAATCAAATTGGAAAGCTATTTTATGCGGCCCAGAAACGCAGATTATAATACGAGTGTTGGGTCGCATAAGTGGCTGCAGCAACAGGGAAGCAGACGGCTGTGAGGAGGAACTGTTACTGGAATAACTTACTTTGTTCTTTAATTATAGCATTTTTTTAATCAACATAATCAGCAAAAATTAAACTATCTTCCATGGTGGATTGAGCATATTGCTTTTGGGTTGTCAAGCAGAAATGGAGTTGATAGTTCCACCTGACTGTTGTTTTAAACATTGGATTTTTAGCACATTGATTTGTAAATAATGCATACCCTTGGAACGCTATTCACCAATCAGAATCATCGAGTATTCAACAACCAGTGGTATCATTATCAACACTGATGTGGTCATGCTCAATATGGTGCTGTTCTGCCAGGTTGTGGGATGGCCCCCCTGAACATGAGGCTGGTGGGGGGCGAGACGGCGGCCATGGGGAACTGGCCCTGGCAGGTCAGCCTCCACATCGGCAACGCCACGGTCGCCAGATTCCATACGTGTGGAGGCTCCCTGATCAACGCGCAGTGGGTGCTGACCGCTGCCCACTGCATGCAGACGTAAGCGACTGGCACCGAGATGCGGTGCATTATGGTTTACTTCTGTGATACACTGCTTCCCGCAAGACCTTACCCCAACCATAACCACTTCAAACCCTGATTCGAACGCTTCACCACCTCTAACTGAACTTGAAGCTGCTGTTCAGGTTCTTCTGAGGTTTGAGGTTTGAGAGCTGTAAAGACAAACGCCTCTGCCTCAGTACCTAAACTTAACCATCTCTAACCTAATCCTAAACTCAACCAACTAACACCTAAACTTAACCATGTCTAACCTTATCCTAAACTCAACCATCTCTAACCTAATCCTAAACTCAACCATCTCTAACCTAATCCTAAACTTAACCATCTCTAACCTAATCCTAAACTCAACCAACTAACACCTAAACTTAACCATCTCTAACCTAATCCTAAACTCAACCATCTCTAACCTAATCCTAAACTCAACCATCTCTAACCTAATCCTAAACTCAACCATCTCTAACCTAACCCTAAACTCAACCATCTCTAACTTGTAATACCTCTTGTCCCCCCCAGGATGACGCCGGGGGACTACACAGTGTTCCTGGGGCGGCAGACCCAGCAGGGACCCAACCCCAATGAGGTG
>OMKX01065031.1:0-11771 GCA_900302425.1 Brosme brosme
GTGTCCACCTAGATGTGTGACGGATAGATGAGCAACGTTTGCTACAGTCCACTGGGTAGGCTGGTAGACTGATCTATCCAGCATACATCTAGGTGGACACGCCCACCTGTGATGTCAGAAGCTGCACATTTTCAAACCTGCTTGTAATGGCTAATCACACTCACACTTGGTGGTATGATATGTCCCCTATAAGAAAAACATGTTTTATTCGCGATGTCATTTAAAAGCACTACACTACTCACAATCCTTAAGTGTAACACAACGTCTTTGATTGGTGGAGCTCGCTGTTACCATGGAAACGTTCGGAAGTCGAGTCGTCGATTACTGCTGAACCACTGAACTCGATCGTGTACAACAGAGCAACCATGATTTCACTTTCTGACATGATGCGGTTTTTTAGAGATGAGGACAAGAGTGTCCATGGGGTGAAAATCAAAAGGAGTGTATGTGTGTGTGAGGGCCGCTGGTGGGGTCTGTCAGGGCCAGTATGAAAGAGAAGACATACAGGGTTGTGGTGAGTTTTGCAGGCTGGCTAGTTAGGGAGCTGACATGAGTTGTACTAATCATTTTATTATCATGCTGCAGTGAATATTAAAAAAAAATACAATTATACATTTTTTTGAGAGCTTTTGTGAGAGCTGTAAATGAAATGAGCTGTACATGTTGAAAAATATGTTGATTTAGAATAAATGATGATATATGATAAAAAATAAACAAAATAAAAAAATATGATATAGCAGTGCTATATAGTAATTTGGGTAGTATTAAGGCTAGGAATAGATAATATTGAATGAATACATAACTGGAATACGTAACTGAATTCACATGTATTAAAAACGAGTAGCGTTATTACCTTATATAACCATCCACCGTGTCTTAGCCGACACACTCGTTGGGAATCGGTGGAACCAGCATTGATGGACGCCGAGCAGTGATTGCAGTCAGGAACGAAGCACTGTACCATGTTGATGACAACACTATATGCACTATACAAAACACTACACAATATACAAACACAAACACACACAATATATTACAAAACTTTTATTAACACTATGAACACTATAATAATGACAAAGGTTCAAAGATGCAAGAAGCGCGCTGACCTATCGGGTCGGAGGTCGTCTGAAAAGTTTCCCAATGGTTTATGGGATGAGTAGTTCCTTCACTCGTTCACAAAATAATGTACACAGTCTTGTACCTTTGCCTTTTTTTCCGTTTTCCAAATTCTTTTTTGCTCCGAATCAAATGTTTTATGGTCACGAATAATTTGTGGGATAATTGGCTTGGTTCCGGGCTTCACGATTTTCTGAAAAGTCAACGGAGAAAATTAATGGGAAATCTATTTCCGGAACCAGAGTTGTTCAAAAGGGGGCGGTCACTGAAGCTCTGTAGAACCTGAGTTGGATGAATGTCAATTAGCCACATTTTTAAAGCTCTTTTTCTGTGTATTTTTGGCCCTCTTGCAATGTTTATACCAACAGTTGTTGTTTTTTTGCTGTGGCATGCATTTCACGATGCCTCCCGTTATCTGCCCTATCGATTGGCTCTCCCATGGGCCTCTGCACTGACAGCAGCTCTGGTGAAGCACACCTGGCCTAACGGGAGGCAGGAAGGCAAGACTGTCCTGCCAAGACAGCTACGCAGCGACAGGCCCTGCAGCCAGCCAATGACAGGTCACCACAGCCGTGTGCCGACAAGGGGCTATGGGAGGAGAAATTTAAAGTGCCCTTGTCAGTGGATTTCATCAATATCTCTCAGCGCGAGACACAAAAGGTTTCCCTTAGGGAGACCAGGAACCCACAATCCCTGCCCCCATTTTTCACCTGAACTTTATAAATAGACACAAAGAACGGTGTGACTTTGAGTTCGTTTAAGGCTCGGTCATGGACGACAGCAGCGTACAGAGAAAAAAGTGGGGCGTGAAAAATGGAGGATGAAAGGATTTTTGTTTGTTTTCCAGGTGGACAGTATGGCTGGTTCCACAAGCGAATCGTAGTTTCCTCTCCGTGCATCTTATCTATATGTGCCATCATTAGCGGAGAGGACTGCTGCAGAAGGACATGATCTGGTGTGGGCCTCTGCGCACACACATACACCAGACAAACAATGGTCCCTAGATTTAGCAAAACAAGCACTATGCTAATCGAATGCCATGAATTGTGCCAAGCAGCCTCTGCGCGTCTGACAGCAGTATTTTATGAAAGAAACGCCCAGGTTGGGTAGATGCCACTTTACCGGGTATTGCCATTTTATTCAGGTTGTGTTGTTTATTCATCAACATATCACTTTTATGTAAAATATAGCACAGCCTAACACTCCTGGTACCCCTTTATTTTGTTTACTATACTTTTATAGGTTTGAGGAAATACATAAATAAATATGCCAAAAATATACAAACATGCAATTTGATAGTGATCTTATCAATCTTATCGATCTTACAATCACTGAGGCTGTCTGTGTCTGGGGCGACTCTTTAAAGCGAACTTTACTCTTGGGCCATGTGCCTCTCAGACCATGCGGCTGCTCCCTGGTGATTAGACATTAAAGCTGCTTCTGTTCCCTGGCCTTTAGTTGGCCACTGAAGGGCAGCAGCGCTGGAGACCAGGGCAGCGCCGGAGCACCAGGCAGACCCCCCACCATCTGGGGGGCGTGAACCGGGCAATGAGGCTCTACAAAGACATGCCTCCTAAAACCCTATCAGAGGGGAGGACGGCACAGAGGGTTTACCCCAGAATGCCTCTAAAAATAGCCTTTTCTCTCTGCTGTCTCTGCTTCTGGTTCTTCGCTCTGTAAACTGTTGATCCGCGGCCGGTGGAGAGAGGGATTTGAGAGGTCTCATGCCTCAGCATGAATCAGGGCTGTACAGGGGATGGTGGGGTTCAGTTGTTTGCATTGAGGTCTCACGAAATGACTGAAGTAGTCTGTGGACTTGATTAGGATGAAAGATGAGCTATGCTATGTATTTGAAGATTATATTAATATTTAATGGCATCTTAGATGAAATTCTGGATAATTCAGGATAGTTGTTAAGGGAATTGTTTTTTCTACAAATGCATTTTACAAGTTACTAGTGATGGCAATGTCTGGTTGAGAAGGGAATATAGAAAATCTATGAATCAAGGACTAATATAATATTAAATAAAAGACCCATGAGTAGGTTATATCTTGTCTTCAGTGGTCTAAAAAAAAGATGCAGTAACAATACTTTGCTTTATTTCTTTGCTATAATATATTCTTAATGTTTAGTAACAATTCCCCCCCTCCCATCCCCCTTTAAGTAATTAACTAATTAAATAATTAACGTAATTAACCCAGTGCAAGAACGACATTCTGCACTGGGTTTTGGTATTGAGTTCAGATTTTTGTCCTCTTCCTGGAGGAAAAGACCAGCCGCTTGGCTTATCAAGCACAGCCTGACTACATTCTGTTCAGAGCAGACAGCACTATATCATTCCTAAATGGACGGATGATTACATCATCAGGCAATGTCAAGAATGGAACTATTTTCCACTCAATTCTGTCTTTTATAAGTAACGGTTCAAGGGTTTTATCCTGTTGTTCTCTGTCAGCTCAGCCTAGAGGAGACTGGTTTGTAAGTGGTCCTCCAGAGTGTCCATTTAAATGAAATGACTGTTTCAAATTCAGGTACTGATGCGCAGTATCTGGTTCCTCCATCTGTGTGGAGCGTGAGCCTTCAGTAAAGCATGCAGCTCAGTCTAATGACGTAGAGGGAAAGAGCGTCATGCATCCAGCGATTGTCTTGTGGCAGAAGTGGGCCCTGTATACCCTTCACCCACTCACCCATCACTGCTGTCCTCTTCCCCCTCTCAGTGGCTTACTTGTTCCATCGCTTTTTTTGTTCTCTGCAGGGAAATCATTATATTACCTGGCAGCCTCACGAGATAGGAGGTCATGGGGTCCAATAACACAGTAATTAGCCCGATAAGTGGCTAATTAGAGGGGCTGGGAAATAGAGTGGAGATCCACTCTGACTGCCGGCACTCGTTTCTGCCAACCAGAAATGGCTGAGAAAGAAAACATTACTGACTGTGTTAAATGGTTATTAGTTGCCTGTGAACAATTTCATTAACTTTGAGCTGTTATTCTGAGATGTAATTGGTATGGTTTTCAGGGTGCTCGGGAACCTTTACAGCAATACATTGTATTGTATTGAATGCAACAACTTTGTAACTACTACTTGTTACTCTTTGCAAAAATATCTTGGATCTTTGGAAATAAGAACAGAAAGACCTGTGTGTGCTATGTGTTTGACTTCATAGGCTGTTGGGACACATGTGTTATGCAGAGATTCAAATAGGTACCTTGGAACAAGGAAGGATGCATCGTGGGTGTTGAGAGAGGTTGAGGGATCCAGGTTTAAAAGGCGGTCTAACAGCTGTAGTTACAAATCTGTTCAGGGTTCTGCTAGATTTAGAATTTCAAGGACCTTAATCATAGACCTGAGGGTGGGGTCTCTAGCGGATAGGTCGGGGGATATGACACAAAAGACATTATGTGCTCTTCTTTCTGAAATGTGCTTTCCACATGAAGGTGTATCCAGATTTTTTGTCGTTTCCCATTGATTGAAATACCGTATGCAGTCACCCTCTCCAGCTTAAATGAGTGCCTGATTCTGTTGAGCATGGCCGACCAGCTGATAAGGCTAAAGGTTAGCGCTAACTCAAGGAGGCAGGTGTAGAGCGCTTCTCATTGAAGGAGGAATTGGACTAATTACAGTTTTGATTGGCAATTGACATGCATATCATGCCATGTTGTACAGTAAACACACAAGCACACACCCCAAGTTATAATCAGTTATTTTACTATATTTAATGACTAATATAGCTTTTTATTAGTCCATTGTTCATTCTTCTCAAGAGAGTAAAACGTCAAAATAATATCTATTGATGATGAAATTCTAACTAATTATATTTAGTTGTAGGCAACGTAAAGTCTTCCTTGTTATTGTGCGAGGCACATGCACCTGCACTCCTACCACAATAACAATTATCTTTGGATTCAACAAATTGACCTTAGATATTCATGGCGCTATCGTTTCACCGTTACTATCAGTATCTGGTTGAGGGACTTCCATGCCATGGTGGTACTTCTGTGGAATCCCTCTGTAACCCCCCGTCAAGTAGCCCATCAAGTAGCACCTCTGGGCCTGTCATTTCACCCACGTTCTCCTCCCTGTCCTGCACCCACACGCCCGTCACTCTGTGATGTTAGTGGAGGAGCACTCAGCCTTTTGATTCAGGGCCCGGCCTGGACCGCACGGGGGTGGTGATGACACAACACCCATAACACTGTGTGTGTGTGTCGGTGTGCGTGTGCATGTGTGTTCGTGTATGGAAGACCTAGATAGATGGCCGTTCAGACAACATTTGTGTGCCACAAGATCAGAGCCGTTGTGATGTTGGGGTCTTGGTGTTGGTTTCCCAGTCGTCTGATGCCATGCCCAGGGGGTCCTTGTATCCAAAGTAGCACGTTTTCTACGTGACGCGGTACCTGTCGCCGTAAAGATAAATGAATTCACACACGGCAAAATGTCATCTCCAGGAACAGCAAAATCAGACGATTAAATATTAATTTTGCGTGGCGTAACAAAAGCGTCCTAGGTGTTCATCTCTCACTAACACATTCTACTGAACAAATAACTACCTGCATAAATATTCATGCCCATGCAAACACCCGCCAAACACAAAAACATTAACACACGCACGCATTCACAACAACAGACAACGCACAATGCAATCAGTTAAGCCACTGATCCCAAGTGTGCTCCAGTCTGCCGCTTCAGGTCTGAGGCTGGGAGGCTGCCTCTTCTCCTCGCATACAGAGCATCTGAAGATAGCCTCGCCAGTAGTTTCCAAGCACACAATTGGTGTGTGTGTTTGTTTTCTTTGCGTTGTTGTAGTGCATACACTTTCAGCTCAAAGACAGCAACTTTTGCAGTATTTCTCCATTAATGTCAGCAGGCCGAAGAGGGTCCCTGTTAACCAATAGGTCCTTTTTACTCACAGGAGCCTCTTTTTTCTTGCTGGTTTTGATGTTGGTTCTACAGAAGTGTTTTAAAGAGCTGGGAAAACAAAAGGCCCGACACCCTTTTGTTTTTGAACGGCTGTTGTTCGATGTGTCCGGTTGGTCTCAGCCTGATTTGTTCTTACGCTCACATTTATGTTTTCCATTTCTGAGAAATTCTTGCATCGGATAAACCTCTGTGTGCTTCATTTTCACAGCACAGATGTGTGAAACTATTGACTTTTTCCAGATTTCTTTTGGAAAATTAAGAAAGCTTCAAAGCTAGCATATAGGGTGGCATTTAACGAATGTTTGAAGCAATGTGGAGAGCTTTTTATTGAACCATTTTCTCCATTAACAAAAACCAATGAAGGGTGACACTCCTTTCACAGTCCTTTATCTCCTTCCTTTGAATGGCAGCGTTGAGAATGATCAAATCGTTACATATTATAAACGCATTCATTCTTATTCTTCAACCACTCCTCTCAGATCACTGGTACTGGAGCCTGTTGCAGTTGGCCAGGAACAGCAACTACATAATCTAGTGCATGGTGGACCAACTCAACATTCACACCAAAGGGCAGCTTAGCCAATCTCACTTCACAAGTATTGTGAAGTGAGATTTAACCAGAGTATGAGGAGAAAAACCCTGGGGTGACCAGGGTAGCATACACTCTCCAGACACAAAGGATCCTGAGCAGACTCATACAGAGTTCAGTTTATTAGAACTGAACTCTTCAAGGCAAACACCCATTTTGCCTGATGCTAAAAAACCTACCATCTCACCTTTTATGTTGTAATAGTTTGCTTGCTTCTTGGTGGCAGACATAACACATAGGGATTGGATCGTCCTGCTTAGAATGTCATAGTGTCCCATTCTGGATCAGGCATCCACCGAATGTCATTCATTTGTGCTGATCCTACAGTGGAAAGTATGTGTTGTTGTTATTTCTTCCAATTTCAGGGATTGGAGTTGGTTAAGAGAAGTACATCATGTTTAAACAGTTTAAACTACAATGACTGAAATAGTGTCATGAAAACCTTGATTGACTGACACATTGCACATTTTAATCCTGGAGATTTGCAGCGGATTTGAGCAGGAAGCTTTGACTCACGGAAGGGCCTCAAATCGGTCCCAGTACAGATTAAGGCTGACACCGTCGACAGACACACACTTTAATAGGTTTCTGACCGAAAAGTTTCAACATAAGATTACTGCAAATACATATCCTCATATGGCTTTAAAAGTTGTCAAAGTTTTCAGCATTAAACTCATTCCACAGATATCACTCATATGAATAAGCGAAGCATAACTTGGACCAGGGCATATTAATTAGAATATTAATGCACCATCAGTAATTTCTCTGATACAAACTTTCTTCTCTAAATCTATAAGTCTCTTGCTGCCGAAAACAGCTCTAGTTAGATCAATGGCTGCACTTCTTTCAGTTAAACAGAACTCACTGTGTGTTTTTTTCTGAATTAAAATTGCCCATATTGATCAGGGCTCATATGTGTCTATTTACCCAACCGCCTCATTAGTGGCGCCACTTTTAATTGGGCCTGGAAGCAAGTGCAGTGTCCGGGTCACTGTGGTGTTTGTTCTCGTTTCACTGTGGGATCAGGGAAGGTTCTCCCCTCCTAGCCCCGTGATGAGAATCACAGCGGGTTAGTATGTTCCTGTACCGTGCTGTCAATTAGCCGGCGGCTAATTATCTTCAACGATGAGGGCGCACGTGGTGGCCTGCTCAGAACCCTTAGAGTTATTAATCTCTCCTTTTGAGACGCTATTCATAGAGGCTGAAATAGAGCAGAGATCTGTGTTTGGTTCTTTTTTTCCTTTTTGTCCCTGGGGGGCTGTGGTCCGAGTGAGCTTGAGGCTAATCGGGGAGATAACAAGAGACACAAACAAGTCTGACACCATCCATAGTCAATACAGCCTTTCTGTACATGTGAGCCGGTCTCCCTCAGTACATCTCGCGTCAAAACACTTCCTTGGAACTATTTTTAACTCCACATCTAAATGTCGTTGATCATACTGCGCATACTGGGTAGGCGTGGGGAACGGAAGATGAAGGCTCTGTCAGACACACCTGCCAAGCTGGAGTATTTGAGCAAGGTATTTTGAGCGATGGAGCTGCTGTTGAAGGAAGTACCTGGGAAATGTCACGGCGGCATCAGAGTCGCTGGCAGAGGAGGAGACGAGAGCTGATGGTTTGGTGAAAGGCAAAAAAGAGAAAGATCTCGATGCAAAAGATCACAGCACTTGGTAGAGTATCTTTGTCAGCACTCATCAAAATAGAAACGGGGAGAATTGAGAGTCAACACGCTATGCCAAAGAACACCTACAATGTTTTCCATCCTTTCATCTTAGACTGCGCTCCACTCAGCAGGAGCAGCCTGTGGCTAGCATGAAAGATGCTGCTCTGCAGTCTGCAACCCTGCTTTTTGTTGCTTAATTGGACATCCCAGAATATGCATAGGTAATGGTTGGCTAGTTAGTGTTCCAGAGCAAGGCTTTGCCCAAGGCCCTTTTACAGCGGGGAGTCGGCTGAAAACATGCATTTGGAATTTATTAATAATAGTTATTTGTTTATCCTGGATGCTTTCAAGCCCCATAATAACTTGTTGCTGTTTGTATGGATAGTGTAGTCTGTGCAATATACTACTGATATGACCCTTTATATCATCCAGTGCATATTCATGCACTACATTATTGTTTAATTAATTCAACAATGTTGAAGAAGGCAATTAAGTTGAATAAATGTAAAAAAGCTCCAGTTTATAATCATACAAATATAAACATATATTCTAATGATATTTAATTTTCATCATTATGCCCCAGAATATGACAACATGTATCTTGTTATATGTGCTACCAATGCAATAGGATAAACTCTATTCATATATTTGAATCCTCCTAGTAGTCGTGATCCTCACCGCTCTACAGTCGTTCAACATTAGAGCAAACCAAGGGGATATATTTGTCCTGGTTGTGTTATTCCCTGTCTCACCCTCACCCTACTGCTGGGCCTTTGCTGGCCAATCACATGAATGAAATTGATGCACTTGCTTTCCTCATTTTGTCCGCCGTATGAGTCATAAGGTTGCACGCGTCCTGCTGTTAATGAGTCAAACCAGATCCAATATAAGTGGGCGGAATGCGCTCTCCGAGGGCCCACCCACCCCAGGGTCACCCAACGCACCCTGGGTTATTTAGACTCTGGGCCCCTAAGTGATGCGGCGGGGACGCGCCTGTGCTTGGAGGATCTAAATAGAGGATGAGTCGTCCGCACAGACCAGCGTGCTCTTTGCCCAGCCACCCAGCGAGTCACCAGACCCGCCAAAAGGTTTAGTTCACTCACGCAACGGGGCTGGCTCTCCCAGGAGTTATTAGGCATAGTAAGTAACATTAATCCCCCCTGGCTCATAGTCATCGTTTCCACGGCCGTGAAAACCAGACACGCTTGCATGTGTTGTTTACTGCGGTTGAGCGGTGAACATGGGTTGTTTCTTTGGTTAGAAACACACTTGGCTTGTGCGTAACACTGTTGTGGTGGAACAGGAGATTGATATAACCGCCTCTGATTACCCGTAAGTGCTTCTGTTGGGATCCATTAATCCAGGCTACACCGGTGATGTAGCTCTCGCTGAGTTCAACAAGGATGGGTTTTCATTTCATTCAGACGCTCTCCTCCCCCGCAGCGTGTCCTGAGGGGAGGTAATGACGACCCACAGAGTTCTGTGGCCTACATCGGAGTGCCCCGCGCCTAGCGCTGCCTGTCTGACCGAGGTCACGGGCGCAGGAGCTTTAGGAGCGAGGGCCGGTAGGCACAGACGCTCTTCACCTTCTTTGTTGTTATGTACTGCCAACCTTTTGTCCACCCTCCTACCCGGCCCACCTATGACCCTCTAACACGCCCATGCACGCGGCCGTGAGCTGGGCTTCTGAGGCAGAGACGAGCCGTTCAGATGGAGGAGTGTCTCCCCGGGGGTCACGGTCTATATTCATGAGGGCTCCTTGTGGAAATCTTCATTTTCAGGTCTTACTGTTGGGAACTGAACCCAGCGCGGCCGACCCTGCTATGCCATTAAAAGCCCTCTTGAAAAAAAGCTCCTTTGAGTTTGAGATCACATCTCATGTGGTACGATGTGGAGCGTTTTGTTTATCAGGACCCAAGGATTCCATCTGATGTGAAACGTTAATATTTTGAAAGCCGTGGCTCACAAACAAGAGGGTTGATTGATAACTACATGAAAGTGAAAGGGAAAAATACTTAGTTTTTTATTGTCGTTGTACAGTCTAATGAATATAATACTGAAAAATATATATACTTTTGTATATATATATTTATGTGTGTAGCAGACAGAAAGACAGACACAGTTGACTGTATTTGCAGGCATTTTTTATAATTCAAATGTGTTTATACTGACAATGATCCACAATGTTTCCACTGACTAACTCCATAATGTTTAATTAGCATTAGGATTAAGACATGTTAAACCCTGCTCATGATCATTCTGCTGGTGAGAAGAACAACACATGTAGAGCCTCCGTATGTCTGTACTAATGCTCAGCTCCTCGCATCAGTTGGCCTGCATTCTGTAACACAAACCTGTTCACTCATTACATACTAGCAGGTGGAATACTAATTATCAAAATACAAAGTCATATAAAACTACCTGAAACCAGTTATCCTAAAAAGCTTTTTTCTACGTCTGCATTCCCTATGAATCTCATGTCAACTGATTCCAACCCAGGTTTGTTATTGGTTTCTGTACCAATAAATCAGATCCCTGAGTGATTTGGTTTGGACCTAGAAAGAGATAAATCAGATTCCTGAGTGATTTGGTTTGGACCTAGAAAGAGATAAATCAGATCCCTGAGTGATTTGGTTTGGACCTAGAAAGAGATAAATCAGATCCCTGAGTGATTTGGTTTGGACCTAGAAAGAGATAAATCAGATCCCTGAGTGATTTGGTTTGGACCTAGAAAGAGATCAGGTTTAAGGCTTGATTGTTTTCACTCCCTTTCTCTCCCTTTATTTGTTTATCGTCTGTCTCACGCTGGCCCTTTATGGATCTGCTTGCTAAGTACGAGGCGACCTGGAGAGTACCGTAAGAGGGCAGGGTGGATGTAAATCTCTGTCCTCACTTCGATTCATCTTCCTCTTTTGGTCTGGAAGCGACTCAATGCGCCACAGATTCTGGACTGTAACGCGCACAAGTAGATTTAATACATTCCTCCATTAATACAAGAGTGTAGGCCCAGCATTATAGGCAATATAGATAATACTTCAAACTGAGTTATTGTCACATTCATTTGACGGAAGTGCAATATTCAAGCTACAAAGTTGTGGAATTGTAAATTCGACAGTAATCAAATGATCATCCTTTAATCCATTACAACGTTACAATCTATATCGTAACGTGGCTTGTGCTTTTTCTGCTGCATTCAGGTCTCTCCTGCAAAAGAGGTGCTTAACCTCCACGTGACCTCCTGAATGAATAAATCACACGGAATGATGAGGGCACCCCGCCCTCCACCCACTGTGTGTGTGTGTGTGTGTGTGTGTGTGTGTGTGTGTGTGTGTGTGTGTGTGTGTGTGTGTGTGTGTGTGTGTGTGTGTGTGTGTATGCACGTTAAATGGACAGTGTAGATAGATTAAGATGTTAGGTGACCTAAGTTACACGCACAACATTTTCATTCAGTTCCTGTGTGGTCCTCAATTTGCGTTGTCATT
>OMKX01065035.1:0-10738 GCA_900302425.1 Brosme brosme
GGTGCTGAATCACCACCGGGACGTTTAAGATCCGTTGTATTTTCGGTACATAGACGGAGCCCAATTTCCCTAAAGCTCCGTCGCATGTCCAGTACATAGACTGAGCCACACCTCCCTAAAGATCCGTAGTGAGTCCAGATCATAGACGGAGCCACACCTCCCTAAAGGTTTGTAGTGAGTCCAGATCATAGACGGAGCCTTACCTCCCCGGCGAAGCGGCGAAAACCACAGTTGGATTTCATCCGGTCCACACGATTTAAGAAAACAAAAGGGGTGAATTATGTTCCCGTTCTTCGGTTACTCGTCCATTTCGGCCTCCATGTTTCTCTTTATGGGGGAAAGGGGGAGGTTTTTTTAAATGGATATAAAAAAGAAGGGAATATAGACGTCTGCGTCTACTTCCGAGGAGGGGACAGGGAAGAGAGAGAGAAGATCCGCCCCTCCAAACACAGAATAATCAGTTACAATAGTTGACTCTATTGTTGACGCTCATGTATTTACTGATTGACTTCTCTGTCACTGTATGTCAATAGCTCTTAAATTCTCTTCTATGCAAAGATAATAAGATTACTTGTTAAAAAAAAGTTCTTACTGGATACCAATGGATTAAAGACTATTAAACTAATATCTACACCGTTTTTGGACAGGTCAAGGACAACTGCACAACACAATGGGGCATAGAAGTTAATGTTTCAAATAAGTTAAACATTTCAGCCTTGCAATTGCTATGTCCTTGCAAAACATTGGTAAAAAAAAACATTACAATGCTATGTCTGTTATATCTTAATTGTATGATGTAAACGCAAGTCTCAAAGGCTCAGTGAGGATATAAAAATGAACTAATATTCTCTACAGATAAAAAATACAAAACTGAAATGTGTACATTTTCTGTGCCTACAGGGGCCAATCACATGGTTATATTTTGGGCGGACTTTTTGAACGCACTAAAATTGCGTTTTCTGATTGGTTGATGAAAACAACAGAAATTGTGTGGCCTCACAACACCTTAAAACGTCAAATAAACTACCAGCGGTTGCCCCTTTTACAAAACAATTTTTATATCAGAAATACATTTTTCTAATATTTCGAACATATATGTATTGTACAGGAGCATACATAATCATTTATCATTTAATGTTTTAATGTTGAACACCAAAGAAGGCTGTGGTGTGTAACCAGCCCCCCTCTGACCGCTTGTCGGTTGGTTCCTAACTACAGACGTCACAGTATGGGTGTGAACCTCCTGAAGGAGCTCGCTGATTGGTTCCTGGCTACAGACGTCGAGATGTAGGTGTGTACCTCCTGAACGTCAACAAAAGAGAGGAGAAAAGAGAAGCGAGAGACAGCAGAGGGAAAGGATTACTAAATAGAAAGCTGCATATATGTGGATTTAACTCAGAAATACAGGTACATCTTTGACATTATATTTCAAGAAACACCTTACCACAACGAAGCTAATGTTACATTTAAGATAAAAAATACAATTACTATAGAGAATATTGATACACCAGCTCTTACTATGTTAACTCGTCAATCATTGTCATAGTTTGAGCAAACGAAAACAAACAACATAAGGTATACAAGCGTAATTACGTTATAGTGTAACATTTATAAATGGATGATTTTTCACCGCGCTTCTGATGATATACACAGCCGTGGTAGGAAATGTTTTTAATTTGTAGTAGGCTAACGTTACTATGTTTTCAGTCGTCGATAATAAAGATCAAGGAAATTTAATAACGTCATACATAAGTTAGAATAATCGTACTTCGATTCATGGCCAAATCCATCCTCTTTCGTTCAGGTTTATGGTTGCGTTTTTATTATCATTTAATATGATTTTCTATGTAGTAAATCCATTCTGTTGTTGGTAAAGGTCACTTTTCGACAAGGTATTTTAAACCTGAATTTGGAAGTAGACTAAATTGGCATTTCTCTATCACCTTACCGTTTTAGTACTAGTCCTATAAAGACTGGTTATTCTCACAATATCTCACATTATATCTTACATTACATGGTGACCCACTAATGTTTATCAGCTGAGCCGACAAATGGAAAATGTACCCCTCCCCCCGTCTCAGGATGTATTACTACTATCGACAGCTCTTGGCATCTTTAACCATATATATCACAGCTAACGACCAAAACTCATTTTAATTGTCCATATTAAACTGTTCTGCGCCACTTGGGTTATTTAACCTCTAATTTATATTGAGAATCCCGAGTGGTTTTCGATCTAAGGAAGGGAAAGGACTCAAATGAAATGTGACACCGTAGCCCAGCTGAAGAGCGGGGGCGTGGCCTGGCCCCCTGTCGGCGGACGGAGAGAGTGCGAAGACGTCTGGTGTAATAACATGACATTTCTCTCCTTGCAGTGACGACACTGGTGAAGAACAATACAACAACATGGACGCCTTCAAGTTGATGAAGGAACTGAGGGCCAATTATGAACAAGAAGGGTATTATATTCCGAAGGAAACAGGCCTGAATTTGATTGAATCTACAGAACAGGTAATTATTATCAATAGTTATTAATATAACCATTTTGTCATGAGTACAGTTGACAGTATTGTGCAACTTAAATTAGAATGACCAGTCCTACTCATTGAAGTGAATTTTAATTATACTACCGGTAATTTATAATACCAAACCTAATAATGGCCATGGTATATTAGTACCTCTCTTTGACATGGTAGGCTGAATAGTCCTGCTAATTGACATGGTATATTAGTACTACTAATTGACATGGTACACTAAATATTGCCCCTGGTTGTCAGTGAGTTGATGTTTGCGCTGTGCTTCCAGAACGGCAGTGGGATCTCGGCTAAATGCAGAGATGCCCAGGTGGAGGACCTGTGGGGTCTGAGCAGCTTCTTCGGCTACAGCACGCAGACCTTCGTCCTGGCCGTCAACCTGCTGGACCGCTTCCTGGCGCTGATGCGGGTAAGACCAGCCAGCCGGGACCCTCAATGAGCCAGGGAGTAGAACACACCCTTCTGGGAGACCGAGGTGTTAAAGGGCTTATCTAGAGTCAATACAAGCCTTTATAAATCCATTTGTTTGTATATTTGTGTGTTGGTAGAACACTGTCTAGTCTAAAGTTATTCCAGTACCAGATCCTCTAGCAGTTGTACGTCAGTGTATGGCCGCGAGCCGTGGCGGCGTGTATCTGACAATGCGCCCCTCTACCGGTCCAGGTGCAGCCCAAACACCTGTCCTGCGTGGGGCTGAGCTGCCTGCACCTGGCGGCCCAGCGCAGCGCGCCCGACGCCATGCTGTCCTCGGGACACGAGCTCATCCGTATCGGCCAGCGGCGCTTCACCGCCTCAGACCTCAGCCGCATGGAGAAGATCGTAGCGGAGAAGCTGCACTTCACCAGCAGCGCGGTCACCCCCCTCACCTTCCTGCACCTGTACCACCAGGTGGCCCTTGGCCAATCCCCATCCAGGTCAGGGGATGACATCACACAATATTTACAGTTCAGATACAGCTATAGATAGATAGCGAGATATATATCGATAACATCTTTTTTATATACATATAAACCTGTTATAAACACGTTCCTTGACCTGAAAGGTTGAATCTTATCAGCATGCAGTTTGTTTTGTTTGTTGTTTCTGTTTTAGTTCGTAAGATAAAGTTAAAAAACTTTCCACAAGGAGAACATTTCCAGCTGAAACTCTGTGTAAAGTAGATCTTGTTTTACTCAGTAAACATGAGTCTGGTGAATGTTTGACTATCAGTGATCCTCCATGTAACACTGCACTCTGCTGATAAGCTGCCATCTTAGACCTTGCATAATAAATCGTGTATTTAAAGGACAAACAGTCTACACACACACCCCCCAAAGTGAAACCAGCCTGAAAACCGGTGCATGTATAACGTAACGGTGTTTGTGTGTGTTGCTGACAGGAAGGAAGTGTTGAGTCTGGAGAAACTGGAAGCTCAGCTAAAGGCGTGTCTACGTCGCATGTCGTTCTCTAAAGCCAAGGTAGGAAGTCCCCTCCACACCACCACATACTCCACACGTACTGGATAAAGTACAGTGTGTCTTCATTCTCTCTCTCTCTCTCTCTCTCTCTCTCTCTCAGCCGTCCGTGCTCGCCCTCGCTCTCCTCCGTCACGAGATCAAGGCCATCCAATCAGAGGACATGTTGGAGATGACCTGTCACATGCAGAGACACCTCAAGGTACCTCCCCCCACTCTTTATAGGCCTTCACCTAGCGACCAGCTGCTCCTCCAATAGGCTCTCAAGGAGCTATTGAGATAAAGAAGCAAAAAAAGGGGCCTTTTGACATTCAAACCGAATTCAGCGTTGCGGAAATCATTTTGTGTGTTCCGTCTGTCTGAAATGTATTGAATGTCTCTTAAACAAATCAATTATATCTTACGGTATAAAACTAAATCGGCTACAATAAGTGTGTTGTTATGTCATCGATACAAGACA
Organism: Brosme brosme; assembly: GCA_900302425.1. Classification (NCBI taxonomy): domain Eukaryota; kingdom Metazoa; phylum Chordata; class Actinopteri; order Gadiformes; family Lotidae; genus Brosme; species Brosme brosme. The sequence goes on from OMKX01065035.1 coordinate 4,449, forward strand.
AAGGCGTCATCAGTTCAGGAGAATACTTTGTAGGGGGCAGCCCTGGAGTAAAGGGGATGCAAATCCAAGCTGCGTTGAGCTGCTGGGCCTTGTCAAACCGAGTTGAGCCAGGCCAGTATTATAACGGGAAATACGCCACTAGAAACCCAAGATGAGCACCCTGGCCCCAGCCTTTCAGTAAGAGCCCTGGGGTGCAGGTGTTTCAAAGTAAGAGCCCAGGGTTCCAGGTGTTTCCCAGTAGGAGCCCTGGGTTTCAGGTGTTTCCCAGTAGAGCGCTGGGTTCCAGGTGTTTCCCAGTAAGAGCGCTGGGTTCCAGGTGTTTCCCAGTGCGCTCTAACAGCTCATTTGTCAGATTGCAGACGGAGAGCTCCAGAGCTGGGGTGAGCGCGTGGCCCGCTGCCTGTCGGACTACGACTCGCCGCGCTGCAGCCGGCCAAACCACAGGAAGCTGCTGTGGGTGGTGTCACGCCGCACCGCCCAGAACCTCCAGAGCAGCTCCTGCTGCGCCCCAGACCTGCCCACCATCCCAGAGGGGGGATGGGACCCCAGCCAGAGGTACGCCCACACAGCAGCCAATCACACCTCACCACCACACTGTCTGGTCCAATCACGCACCACCTACACCTTCTAGCCCACCTCCCCTTCCCATGGCCACCAACATTAGACACTGAGGTTAGGGGTTCTACTTCTTTAGAAGCTCATTAGATGGAGCAAGGCACCAACACTGCCGTGTTAGGTGTTCTATTCCGTTTGTAGCTCAGTAGGTAGAGCAAGGCACTGCATTTAAACATCATGAAGTTGCAAGCTGTCCAATATAAACAGTAAACCGGTAAACTAAGTGGAAGTTGGCAGAGTCTTCCTGGACTTCCTTGTTTAGTCAACCCTGCTTATTAAGTCATACTGAAGCCCCGCCCCCTCTCGGTGCATGGCAGTCACTTGATACGCGTTTTGTTTTCCTGCCGCACTTGCTGCAAGACCCGCCTCTCATTGGTTAGGGTTTAGGCATGAGGAGAGAGATGTTAGGTTCAGGGCTAGGGTTAGCCAATCAGTCAGATTAGGGCTGGGGCAGTAAAGAGAATAACGTGACCAGGCTCCTTGATGACCAGACATGATAAGATAAGGCCGCCATGTTTCCATGACATCAGCACTGAGTAGCAGACCTTGATGACCGTGATTAAGATGTTTTCATTTGAGCTCTCCATGACACGCTGTTCCCGTTGAGATGAACACTCCCAGTAGTTTAGTACTAGAAGCAGTAGTGTGAAGTACGACAGTATTATTAAAGCAGTATTCTGTGTGTTCCTGTGCAGCGAGGACTCAAGTGAGGACCTGAGTTCCGGGGAGGAGAGCCTCAGCAGCTCATTGGAGGGAGAAGGGGGGTACTTCCCCCTCCACCTGCGACGACGACGCTAACCCCCAGTACCCCCACCAACCACCCCCCCGTCTAACAGGGAAAAACCCTTTTGCTGCGTCTTTTTCCCCCTTCTGGAAACGGAGTATCTTAATTTATTGTTGCGTGGTGTTGTGCGGCGTGTTCTCGAGCTGCACTAGAGGAAGCCGTCCAGTGCACTTGTAGACATGTAACCTTGTTAGCTAGTTTAGTATCTAGCAGGATGTTATCGTCGCCTTTGCATGCTCCCACTGGATCTCAGGATAACGTCTAGCACAGTGGTTCAACCCTTTGACTTTAGGTGTACCACCTTGTATGCAAATTGAAGACAATGGATAAATACACATGCAATGTGAAGGCTGAGCAGCGACTCGGCTGACCGATGGGTTGCCAAACATGGTGGTTATGTTGGTTAGCTAAACATACAGTGGGCTGGTTAGCCAAATGTACAGTGGGTTGGTTAGCCAAAAGCACAGCAGGATGGTTAGACAAACTCACAGTGGGTGTTGTAGCCAAACGTTCAGCTAGCCAAACATTGTTATTGTAATGACAAGACAATGCCATTGTATTGACTGTTATGAAAAATGTTTTCTACTAGGCAAGGCATTTTAAAACAGGAGATCCTTTGCACAATTCTCTTGGATTGCAAGGTTTTATTATGGTCTGGTCGCTAGCCCTAGAAGAAGCTCTGACATCATACCTTTGTTAGAGCATCTTCCTAGCTTAGTGGAGCTGCGTGTAGCGTTGACAAGGTGCCTTGCTCATGGGAGAGTTGTCAAAGTCAACGTGAGGATGTGGTCGCTGTGGTCTGCTTGGGTCTGAGAAGCTTGGTTGTAATGCGTGTGGTCAGGTGAATCTAAAATTGCCAACTTAGTATGTAGCGTTATTTAAACCTGTTTGCAGGGATTGTTGTATGGTGACAAATATTGTTGACAGAAGTCTCAAATGTGACAAAAAAAAATAAAAATGTAAAAAATGTCGATACAAAAACAATGTAAAACTGTAAATAATGTTAAAAAAATACTGTGAATAGTTATTTGTAGATATGTTATTTATTCCACTTTGTCATCTATTAGAAAACAAAATCTTATAAAAACTTTTATTTTTAAACAGTTGTTTTGTCTGTTTGTACCTCACTCCAGCCACACCATTTCAGACACCCACACCCAACCAGAGGATACAAACAGTTGACAAGCTAAGAACCAGGTTTTATTAAGGCACTAGCAAGGTCACACCTCACTTTAGGACTCCTATGAAAACTAAAGTACACTTTGGTGGGAATTTGTCAAAGAGTTTTTCTCAAAACAAATGCATTTTTCAGAAAGCTGCAGTAGGCTAGGAATGCAGAAGACTACTACTTGTACCTTTCATTAAATTGAACAACATTTTACGGGTTTAAAGGGTTCAAATTCCGAACACGACGCATCATATAAAGGAACTACATAATGAAGCAGGTGTGTCAACACGCCCATGGGGTTCTGAGGAAAGACTGCAGACGCACCGTGAGTCAGGGCATGGAGCGTCATTGAAGAGCAGACAGGAAGCTACTCCTCCCCAGGCCTGACGTAGGAACAGAACACTTTACTTCTGTCCAAATAAAGAAACCACCACACCTGACAAATGAAAAGGTGTAGTTTCTCGTTTCATTAAGAACTTGAGTGCATAATTAATCTAACTTTCATTATAATGTCGTAATTATGGTTCTTTGACATTGCGCTAGAAACGATATAGAAAAATCTATACGATAGACATTTTCATATTGTTGTGACGATATATATATCGCCTCATCCCCGGCCCTACCCAGGAGTCTGTCTACTGTTTACTCTCAGCACCAAAAACCCTGGTCAGTGTCCGTGGGACCCGACTAACTGCACTGGAAAACTCTTAGTATCAGAATTGGTGATCCTTTGTTAAAACAAAGCGACAGCCCACTCTGGTGTGTTCAGAGTGTTCTGGATGGTAGGGTCTGACCTGTAGTGGACGAGGCCCCGCTCTGTAGGATCCATCATGTCCGCTTCTGTGCAGCAACACAGACCGTATGATTCTTAACAACATATTAATAACTTGTGGTCAATTCCCACCTCCGGGTTGAGGACGGGGGTCCAGTGAACTTACTGCGACCGGGCGACCCCCAGCAGGAGGACGAGGGCTCTGCTACGTCCACCAGCGGCCATCTTTTACATCCAAACCAGAAGATTGCTAGCCAAAAAAATCCTGTTAGCTGTTAGCGGTTTAATCCAGTTAGCAACTTCTGAGAGGCTCGGCGTCCAGGCGTCCAGTCAGTATGGTGACAACATATCGCGTCACGGAAGCATCAAGTTATATCTTCTTCTGTGTAGTTCAAACAAAGAGCAAAAATGCTACCCTTAGTAAATCCAATCTTAAAATCCCATCTGAGACCTCTTCCTCTTGACCTGTGAGGACTGGGTTCCAGGTCTGCCCAGGGAGGCCTGGGACCGCCTGGGTGTGGTAGGCCTGGGTGTGGTAGGCCCAGGTGTGGTAGGCCCGGGTGTGGTAGGCCTGGGTGTGCGCCCGCTACCCGCTGCCACCCGCTGGCTGGAGGAGAAGGGCAGCTCCAGGTCGTCCTCCACATCCAACAGACGGCTGTGTCGAGGAGTGCCTTCCTAGGAACATCAAGTACATCACATTATGATTTGACTACATACCAGATTACACACCAGATTACACCTCGTTACACACCAGATTATACCTCATTATACACAAGATTACACCTCGTTACACACCAGATTATACATCAGATTACACCTCGTTTCCCACCAGATTATACCTCGTTACACACCAGATTACCGGTATACCTCATTATACACAAGATTACACCTCGTTACACACCAGATTACACCTCGTTACACACTAAATTACACCTCATTACACACCCGATTATACCTCATTACACACCATATCATACCTCATTACACACCAGATAATACACCATTACACACCAGATTATAGACCAGATTATACCTCATTACACACCAGATTATACACCATATTATAGACCAGATTATACACCATATTATAGACCAGATAATACCTCATTACACACCAGATAATACCTCATCACACACCAGATTATACCTCATTACACACCAGATTACCGGTATACCTCATTATACACAAGATTACACCTCGTTACACACCAGATTACACCTCGTTACACTAAATTACACCTCATTACACACCCGATTATACCTCATTACACACCATATCATACCTCATTACACACCAGATAATACACCATTACACACCAGATTATAGACCAGATTATACCTCATTACACACCAGATTATACACCATATTATACACCATATTATAGACCAGATAATTCCTCATTACACACCAGATAATACCTCATCACACACCAGATTATACCTCATTACACACCAGAACACAGATTACCACAACAGATTACACCTCTTTTAGACACTAGATTATACCTTACATACCAGATAACATCTCAGATTACATCTCAGATTATACTCCCGATTACATACCAGATTATACACCAGATTACATCTCAGATTATACCAGATTACATCTCAGATTACAGACCAGATAACATGGATCAATCCTAAAACGATATGATGCTACCTTCCTTGCCTGTTAATGTCGGAGCAACTCGTTATGTGCAGGCTCTTTGTTCTTTCTATTCTGAATGTACAATGTTAACTAATCAATCCAATCCATTTCAAACCAGGAAACAAAGCGTTACTATTGTGCCATTGGAAAACGATGTCACCTTTCCGTCATTGGTGTGTAAAGAACCAATGGGTGCGGAACGCAGGGTGGATTACATTTGGTTTAGTCAGACATGTCTTACGGGATTCAGAGATGAGCTATAAAATACGGCTGAACTGATTTTTGGAATGAGATCAAGTTCGCGCACTGATTAGCAAGCTAACGTGTCAGGACAGTAACTTTGTGTTCTTAACGCCCACTAATACACAGATCGTCATTGGAGCACTAGTGAGTAAAATCAGGGCACCAAAGTAATGACTTGACATTGCAACAAACGACGGTATCGGCAACATTTATAAAAAAATTGCATCATCCAATAAGGATTATATATATATATATAAATATATAATATATTTAACAGGAATCTCTGCCTAGCAACTCAAACCTTTGTTTTCCTTGATTTAGGATGTAATAGTTTGCAGAGCAGCAGAACAGCACTATGGGGAACACCACCCTAAGATGCCTTTACCTTTGCCTTTACTCCATCCCCCCCAATATGTGTATTGCAGATTTGCACCATCCACGTGAAGGATGTTATTTTTTGTTTCAAAATGGCAAATTTTTACCGAAATGTGACAAATTTGCATGCCTGCATGTTACAAACCAGACTATGTACCACTGCACCCCAGATGAACTAATGGGACTACAAAGTCAACTATACATCCATTTACATGTGCACTGCAAAGCCCAAAGATGACAACCCCTCCAACATCAGGGGCTATCTGCTCTCCGACCCCATCTCTTCTACAGTCCAACATACAAATGAGTCTCAAAATGTCTAAAGAATACAAGGCATCAATCAAAGCAGATTCTCTCTGCATCAGGTGAGGGCTCACCTTGGGGTCGGGCAGGGAGCCGGCCAAGGAGAACCCAGGAGACCAGTGCTGCAGCTGGGACGCTCTGGAGACCGTGGACCTGGGGGAGTCCGGCTCAGACCAGCGGCCGGACTGGGACTGGGTGGACCTGGGGGAGCCCGGCTCAGACCAGCGGCCGGACTGGGACTGGGTGGACCTGGGGGAGCTCGGCTCAGACCAGCGGCCGGACCGGGACAAGGTGTCGTCGGTGTCGGACCAGCCCCAGGAGCTGCCCGGGTCGGCCAGGCTCGACCCACTGAGGGAGCGATGGCTCCTCCTCATGGCCTTGT
>OMKX01065038.1:5070-19319 GCA_900302425.1 Brosme brosme
TCTTCTTGACTACTGATACGGGCGGATGATTGGACACCAGGAGGAGGCTCACATGTGATCGTGCTAGTAACCTCTCCATGTGAGCCACGGCCTTGACAAAAAGGGACGAACATTGACTCCATGAATTACAGGTCCTGATGACAGCAAAGGAAACAGGAGCGACAACTACAACAATGTCCAAAACCCCCCACATACATACAGTGCACCACTACACGAAGATCCTTTGAGCCATTCAAACCCGTTCGAGTTTGCGGGGAATTTTAAATTTTACATTATATTCTTATGTTACCTATTTTTTGTAATTCTGACTTTCAATGCATGCTGAAAAGTTATGACTTTGTGTTACATATGCCTTGAAGTATTTGGTGGGATTTCTATGGATGTCTTTATATATGTGCCTTATTGACTCTATGATTATATGACATGATGATTGTATGACACGTTGATTGTATGTTTACTGACTTATTGTTGATTGTGGCCTATGTATTCTGTGAGACCCACCAAGGTGAATGCCATTCAATCATTTGAGGAACGCGACGAGGTTTCTCCAATAGGGAGTTTTCCTACATTATACAGTCGGTTGGTGGTGGTGATGATTGTTGCATGGTTATGTAACCATGAGATTTTCATATTTTATACTTTTATATTTTCGGTATGGAAGGTTATGCTTATATCTTGTAGAATGGTCATCTGTGATGACCAAGGAGGGAATTGTGACGCAAATTAGCATATAAGCTGCAGTAACCACACATAGCCACAAGGGTACAGAACCAAGCATATAAACTGTAGTAACTACACATAACCACTAGATGGCAGCACCATCACACATACGGGTAACCAGGAGGCGGGCGCTCAACACTATAGCCAATCAAAGCACATTATACGTCACAGAGACCACGCCTGCCTGGGTATCTAAGAGCGAACGCGACCCAGAATGGGCAGACACTCTAGAGCAGATGTGTCAAACTCAAGGCCCGCGGGCCAAATGTGGCCCGCCACGTAATTTTATGTGGCCCGCGAGAGCTTTCTGATTATCTTATAATGCCGTTCATGCCGATCATGTTACCCGTGAAGTGACGGCATCCCACCACTAGATGGCAGTGTTTCCACATCAGTGCCATTTTCCGAATTAAGAAATACAAACAATGATCCCAAAATGTCCAGGAAGAGAAAAATTGATGCAGATGGAAAGCGCAAAGAAAGAAGAAAGTGCAAAACATGTGCAAAGGTGGTCAGTCACTACTTATGGCAGAGCTGATACGTAGCATCGCTACAGGCTAGGTTTGGCTTGGTTTAACAAAGAACAACTCAAGGGCCCTGCTGTAATTAAACTCTTTCACATGTGGACCATTTATACTGATTCTCATGCAGGCTGTCAGACTGTTTCCCTGCAGCCTGTTCCGCAGGTCTGTCTTGATCTATACACAGAGAATGTTGAAGTTTAGATTATTTTATGCTTTTGTATAATATTTACAATTTTGATAGAAAGGGAGAAAACAGGACAGAGTAGACGTTAGTTAAGGCGGCAGGTGTGTGTTGCTCAGGCGGCGGCCTAAGCTGTAAAGTGCTGCGGGAAACCCTGTACCTGGTAAGTTGCTTTGGATAATCATCCAGATGACTAGATATCAGAATCAAAACTCATTGTGAAATCATCTCCTCAGATAAATCAGAAAAAAACAATTCTACTAAATGTTATGAGAATACTGAGAGTGATGTGATGCTTCTACAGATGTTGTGGTTAACTATAGATTAAAGAGTGTGCCGCGGGTCTGGGTGAGGACGTACCTGTGTCATCCTCCGTGTCCGAGTCCTCGGCGGCGGGCTGGGAGGCGGGCGCTGGCTCGGCCAGCTTCAGGTCGTACTTGCCCTCCTTGCCCATGCGGTATGAGTTGGTGCTGCTGGTGTCCCACTGCACCCGGATCCAGCCGTCCTCCCCCAGCTCCCCGATGACCCGGCCCAGGCCGGGGGCCGGACCGTCCTGGTCACATGGGTACAGGCTCAGAACCAATGGGAAGATACCCAGCCTCAATACAGATGTACCGCTACCTAACCTACCTTTAACACAGGTTGAACACAAGAGCACCAGAGCTCACAGATATAGATTTCTATTAAAATGTAATATAATAGATTTGACATAGATTTGATATTATTATGATTTTACTTATGATAATAAAGTTTGTTGGTTGAATATCTGTGGTCCTTAAGGGATGATTTACATTTTCCTGATCTTCCTAGGCCAGTCCAGTAGAAGGAAATTAAACATGAAAGTTTCTTCACTGAAGATGGTACTCCGGGTTAGGGTCAGGGGGTTAGGGTCAGGGGTTAGGGTCAGGGTGGTGTACCTGGTCTCCCCACTTCCAGTCCAGGCCTCTCATGACCCGGGTGCCGATCTTCATTAGGGCGGCCAGCTCCGGTCCGGCGGCGGGCAGGGGAGCGGGCGTGGCCTCCTTCCTGCACTCCTCCAGGACGGTGGCCGAGCCCCCGTGGGCACACAGACTCAGGTCCTCCTCGTTGCTGTCTGTACTGGGACCTGGGCATGCAACGATAAAGCACTTGGTCATCGGAGGGATCCTGCTGTATCGGATTGGTTTGGGTACATCTGGTTATGTTTCAACCAAAACCCCCTTGAAATACAACCGTATAATCACTCAATATGGTAGAATCTCTATCCAATGTACTGGAGTCATTAGACAAACAAATTGCCTTTCAACACCCATTTATGTCTGCTTAAAATCCTTTTGTATGCATTACAATTGATCAGTCATTTCCCAGCCATATTTAACCATAGATACATGTCATTAAAACAGCTCCAGAGTGCCTCGATGTTCAGTCTGGACATTGGGGATCAGGACACCCCCCATTTTGCTCTAGGGGGGAAATGAAATCCAGTACATTTTGGCTCAAATACCCTAGATGCTACATTACCTTGTGAGGGAAACTCCTGTTATGGTCATAATTGTTAGTGGTCTGTAGGAGTGCTTACCAATGAGTCTGAGGATGCTCTGGGTGAGGGCCAGGGTCCCAGAGTTGAGCAGCAGACTGAGGCTGTTGGCCCCGTGCTTCAGGGTCAGCATGTGGACCATGGCCAGGAGGAACCGGGCCTGGGGGACCGTGCCCAGGCTGGGCCCTGCCGGGTTCTCATTGGTGATGGTCTGGAGGGGAACCGGCTGGACACCTGGAGAGGGCAGGGGGGAGAAAGAGTCAAATAGAGGGAGAGAAAAAAGAGTCAAAGAGGGGGAGAGAGATTGATTGTCCCCAAGAATAGCTCTCTACAGTGCTCCTATCATATCCTCTAGGAGTGAGTAGCCACTGACCCAGCTCCTTGAAGCGGGCCCCGGCCTCCAGCAGGATGTTGCGGACGTTGTGGATGGCCCAGGAGTACAGCTTCCCGAAGGTCACCTCCAGCAGCATGCGGTTGAAGGGCGGGATCAGGTCCACATCCTTCAGGCAGTCGCACAGCGGCTCTCTGGGGCACGAGACGAAGTGTTACAGGACATTCACACCCAACAAGCCAGGAACACATCGTTTAGTCGTGGACATTTTGAACAATCCTTCAAGCAATTACACTTCAAGATCGATTCACTACAGCCGTTACTACACAAAGCCACCCGTCCACCCACGCATCCACCACCCGCAACAATGGCATCCTCAGTAACCGTGACGACCACGTACCCGATGTTGGTGCCCTCGGGGATGACGCGCTGCCAGCCACACAGCATGGCGTACTGCACCGAGGGCAGCAGGAAGCTCTTGGAGGCCAGCCTCAGCATGGTGTCGATGCCTTCCAGCCTGACCTCTGCCCTCTCCAGCTGTGGACCATAACACACAGCAAACATCTGGCTCAGGAAGAAAACACATCATCCGCCGCTTTCTGGACTTTAAGCTTGTATATTTGTTTTATTTTTATTGAAGATGTATTTGGCAGGGACAGTACACATCGATCAACAGTTTAGTTCACAACTAAATGTAAATGTGTCAGAGCTAGCCAACAGGCCAATTTAAATCTGTAGTCGTGCGTTTCTTCTAAACAAAATAAGATCAATTGCTTTGTCATGTTGCCAACCCAGGAAGATTGTATACTTAGACACGCTGATTTATTTATAAAGGCTGAACTAAACTATAGCATTTCCTGGTCGTCAATGATTTCGTTGAAACATCCCTCAGGTTCTTCAAGTCAAGTCACCTTTATTCGTATAGCCCTTTATCACAGTTACAGTCTCAAGGGGGTTCACATTATACAACACCCCCAAACTCTTAGACCTCCAAAGGACAAGGAAAAACGTTGGAAAGGGCCACAGAAGAGGGACGGACCTGTTTCAGCAGACACTTCCTCATCTTCTCCACGTCCAGGGGCTCCTCCTTGAGGGCGAACTCCACCAGCGTTGCCATGAGGCTGGACTGGGAATAGAGGCCGTGGGGGGGGCCGTGCTTCAGCCAGCGGTACTTCTGAACCCCAGACACGGAGCTCAGCATGGGCTGCCACTTGTCCTGCTGCAGCCACAGGGAATAATATCATTCAATTAAAAATATAATAGTTGTTTTTTATAAATAATTCAAAGTAAAAGGAAAGAGAAAAATAAATAAGGAAAGGAAAGGAAATAAATAAAGTAGAATAAAAGAAAGGAGAGAAAGAAAATAGGGAAAAAGAAGAAAGACAGTAAGACAGACATAAGTCTATATGATTTTGGATTCCTTCAAAAATAATGATTTTAGAAAGACATTTTTTTAGACTATGTATAATAAAGGCTGTATACCTTTGGTTTGCTAGTAGACGTCTTCCTGTCAGCGGGGGCGGGACTAACAGTGACGTTAAGCTCCTCCTCATTGGTCCCTTCATTCTCTATCTTTGGCTGCTCTACGTCAGCTGACTCTGACTTCTTAGGCACTGCCAATCAGAAGAAAAAAACACAATACACTTTATTCTATTAGCTATAGACCGATAATTAGATTCATTATAATGTGTATGTTAAAAAAGTATGCATTGGATGTATTATTATGACAGATAAGATAAGAAAAATGTATATTTTATGCCTAAATACAAATTGTGTGCGACAATGACAAAATAAATATCTGAATTTTGGCAATGACCTGTAGTAGCTTATGAATATCGGTATTGATTTTTCATATTGATGCATCCTTACCGTTTACAATGTGATTTGCAGTCGCTAAGCACACTTTAAGATTATAATAACAATACCGCCCACCTCTCTTTTTCCGGCGGTCCCTGATGAGTTTCTGGGTGATCTTTTTCCAGCGCGGCTGGGAGCTGAGGAGCTTCAGCTTGGACACGATGGACAGGTCGTTGCTCGCCGCCGGACGCAGCTCGTTGAACAGGAAGCGGAGACGCTCGATCACCGGCGCGCACACCTCCTTGTAGGAGCGCCCCTGCTCCTGATGGGTCTTGGGCGAGAATCACAACACACACACATACATGATGGTGTTTTTTTAGTCTGGGGGATTAAATCATTGTCCCCGTCTTTCCTGGCTTCACTGAAACATACGGTACCAATATCCTTTGTCTAGATTATTCCCTCGAGTCGCGCCTTACCATGAATGTAAACAACAGCACTGTTGTGTAAAGTACTTGTAAGGCCATTCAATGTTGTTTTTGTCCACACACACCCTACTGACCGATGGGCAGATTAAATTAAAAAAAAAGTGTGTGTTGAAAAAAGTGATGCTATTGTTTACATATGTGGCATATCCAAAGCGTTTTACAATATTGTGAGTGGTAATTTACTTTCTTAAAATGAGTAACCCCCCGGCGGAAATGGAAGCCATTAACGCCATTAAGCCATTAAGTATGGGAGTGATGTCACTCCCATACTCTACGTTACATATGTATGTCTAGCTCAACTGGTAAAGTGCTGGAATGATATCCATACCTTGATGAGGGAACACTTGGCCTGGTACACCATGCGGCAGACGTCGATCACACATTTAGGCATGGACCGCTGCTTCGTCTGGTCCACGCCCAAGGCACACTGGTGGACCAACGAGAGAGCCACATGCCCTGCGATGGAAACACGGAGCAGTCCATGAACTCACACCGTCAGAAACAAGTGAGATCAAGTACATGCATGGCAATTTCTTCTTTGTTTCTTCACTTATGTACAATGGTCAATAATGTATATAGTTACAATAATCAATAATGTAGCATATACTTTCAATGTCTATCTAAACTGTTGATAATGTTAACATTTATTTTTGCACTTTTATTTCTTCTTCATTTTCATTTCAAGTCTTTTTATTAATACGAATATGTCATATGAATATTTCCCATCTGGGATTAATGAACGACTATCTTATCATCCTATTCAGGTGACCTTTAATGGTAAACCATTTTTGTCTTTAGTTGTTTTAATTTTAGCTCCTTGTCAGTGTGCTGTCTCCCAGGGATGCTGGGTTGCTAGGTTACCGAGGTCCTGGTGCTTGAGCAGGCAGCAGAGCAGCAGCCGGCCCACCTCCTCCACGGGGTGCTCAAGGGGGAAGGTGATGGGGGTGATCAGGTGGTACTGCTTACAGCACCGCTCGATTTGGCACAAGAAGTCCTGCAAGTGAACAGACAGAACGCCCCCCAAAGTAAGACACTCTGGACTTACGGTGGAATTCTAGTCCCTTCTGAGTTAAGGGGTGGTTTGGTGGCTCAACCCGCTAGTGCTACACGGGTTTTGTTGATACCTTCCTATGCTATCTTTCAATCTCTCCTTCAATGTCCATAAAATACATCCCAAAATGTTTTGACGCAGTTAAATGAAAAATAACATTCAGTTGAAATTGTCTTAAAACCTTAAAATAATCATCAATTCAGCATTAATTAATTGATCACATCAGGCCTGTTTACATTTCACGGGGCATTAGTGAACCTCCAGCTAATGTTTAGGACAGGGACCCTAAAGTGACATCTGACCTCCAGGGTGAGGTCATGCTCTAAAGCTGTGACCCCTGACCTCAATGATAAGGTCATGTTCTAAAGCAGTGCCCTCTGACCCAGAGGATGCGGTCATGGTTTAGAGCAGTGAACTATGACCTTAAGGCGGAGGTTATGTTCTAAAGCAGCAACCCCTGACCTTGACGGTGTGGTCGGGGGTGTTGTTGTCTGCGATGGCCTGGAGGAAGGGCTGGGCGTGGTCGCTGAGGGTCAGCCTGCGGGAGTACAGCTTGGCCTTGTCCGGGGAGGTGGTCCCGGGTGAGGTGCAGTGGTCCTCGTCTTTCTCCTCGTTGTAGTTGTAGTGGATCTGGCTCGTCTGCAGACCCCCAGAGAAGATGGACGACTGGAGCCACTCTGGGAGAGAAGCAGAAACAACATGTTGACGCTACCCCGGATAAAATAGACAAACAAAATAGTTTGCATGGTGTCTGAAGCATAAATTAGACTTAAGTCGCATTGGACAAAAAAATCACATTCTGCAACATCAACCCCGTTTGAGGAGAAAAGTTGGACTAATGGCGTCATTGGTCCAGGATTTGCGGTGGTCCAATTCTGAAGAAATGACGTCCATGGTCCAACATTTCGTGGGAATTTGGCAACGCTAGGGAAGCGTTGGTCAATTGAGTTAGTCTTACTGGCACACTCTATCTCTATGGTGGAGAGGGGGGTGCTCATGGTGAGGAAGGAGGCGTGGAGGCCCAGCAGGAGGCCCAGGTTCCTCTCCGTGTCGATGAGGGGGGACGACAGACTGCTGAGGTCCGGTGTGGTCACCGTCTCCTGGTTGGGCTGTGGAGGAGCACGTCATCATCACGCCACAGAGGAAGAGCCCTGCTATACTAGAGCTGATCAAACTAGTGCTCTACATCATGTTCTGGGCTGGACACACCTGGAGTATATCAAGTAGATATAACTGGACATGTATTTAGTTTAAATGTATTGGTGATGTCATAGAGGCCTTTGATCACTATGCCTTTCGAAAGGAACATATCAACTCAATCTTAACTGCATTAATGTTATGGACGAACCAAGCAATGTTATTTTGAAAACCTTGTATACAAAATGTATACAATCAACGAAATGTCCAGTCTCATATCCAAATGTCCCCAAGTCTAGTGATATTCAGCCCAGTTCAGACTCCAGGAGAAGCTGGAGCTGGGCGGCATCCATACCTCCATGTACTGGCCCACGCAGAAGGCCTGCATGGACTCCCTGGTGTCCTCAAACTGCAGCGCCGCGTCCAACGCAACCACAGGGTCCTCCGTGGCAAACTGGGCTGCAACCAGCAAAATGCATGGATGATGTCAGAGGGATGTCATGACGGTGTTGAATGACCTTTTAAAAAGGTCACATCAGACCACTTTAAAAGTTGTTTTAAAAGACTAGTATCTGCCACTGGGTCCACTAAATGTGTCCACATAAGACACTAAATGAATCCCAGTTTTCTTTACCTGAATTTAGGTATACACATGAATAACGTCAGAGTGACATCATTGCATCCTCTTAAACATAAGTGACATCATGCTAAATGTTTCATTACTACTGTGGTCCAAAGTGACCACATTAAGGTTGTATCAAGATAGGCTTTAGATTAGATTGCATAATTATGTTGACTGATTGTTAAACTGTATCATGGCAATACTAGAAGATCTTCAGAGAAATTCCATGAAGAATCAGAGGTCAAGTATAGTCCAGCTCAAACACAATGTGCCAACTTCCTAAAAATGTAATTGAATTTGATGACATCTACATGCTGATTATTGATGCATCTAAATTACCCAGAATGCTGTTCCCGGCCAGCGACTGAGACTGTGCCTGGAAGTCCTTGATGTCGTACACCTTGCCATCGATGACTGTCCAGAAGCCGCCATCTTTGTTGTGGTTCTCAAGGTCGGCCTTGCGGATGAGGGACACCTCCTCGTTGTTCTTGGAGCTCTGACCTGTAAAGAACGAGCCTGCCACAGCAGAGCCACGCTAGTTACATTCAAACACACGCTCCTGCAGAGTGACTTTACAACGCAGAGAAGAGCCATGCTAGTTACATTCAAACACATGCTGCTCCACAGTTACTATACAACACATACTCCAAGACAGATAGTATACAACACATAGGGGCCAAGCTAGTAACATTCAAACACATACTGTCGCTTTCCAAGACAGTTAGTTCCAAGCTAGTTACTACAACACAAACACACTTGATCCAAGCTAGTTACACAACACCTAGTGTCCACTTAATTTATAGACCGTTGTGACATCATCTTGACATTTTCTTTGCATTCTTTGCTTGACTTAAAGTACATAGTAATATCGTATTTTTTCTGAGATAGTCTCATCAACCATCACGTTGCCCTGACAACAACCTCCCCCCTCCCACAGCTCTGTGACCATGGCCCCCTCTGCTTTACCCATGATGCCAGGCCAGGCCAGGTCCTCGTGGTCGTCCCTCTCGTGTCCGGGGGCAAGGTGGTTATAGCGGTCCAGGGGCTCCAGCAACCCCGCCAGCAGGGGGATGGAGCCCGTCTCCTGCAGAAGCCCCGCGTCCATGGTGAGGAGGAGCACCACGGAGACCACCAGCTCAGGGAGCAGCACGCCTAGATACAACACAGTAATGTTAATGTTAGTTAACCAGCACCACGGAGACCACCAGCTCAGGGAGCAGCACGCCTAGAAAACACACCAACCTATGTTAGTGGACTGGGGCTAGCTGTTAGCCCCAGCTGACTAACATTAGCTTGGTGTTGGGTTTTTCCTGGTGTTGTGCTAATGCACACAAACAATGGAGCTCTTAATGTGGAAACGCATACAGGCTTAGAGAGCCTGAGTGTTTGACTCCCAGCCAAAATGTTCTCGGTTCTGCTAAATGACCAAATAGTCTGTAGTGGAAACGCATACAGTCTTACAGACCCATTAAATACATAAAAGTAGCTAAATAGATAACTTACAAAGCAGGTAAAAGGATACATACATTAATAAATTAATGAGTTCTGTTTCAACTGGTAAAGCATGGCTTCACGCTGCCAGGGTAGGGGTTCAATTCCCACTGGAGGCCCCTCTAAGAAACGATGTCCAGTATTTTAAGATGCTTTGGATAACTCTGTCCACAAAATGGCATATATAGTATTTATGAATGAATGCACACCTGAATAGATGAATTGGTGTATGAATGAATGGATTAAAGGTAAAGTACCGGTCAGATCTCCTTCGATGACCCGGGATACCTCAGCAAAGTGTCTGTGTCCGGTGGAGGCGATGCTGGTGGCGACGGGCAGGATGTCCCCCATGTGAGTACACAGCAGGGAGATGTACTTCTTTAGCAGAGACCCCACGCCCAGCAGCTCTGGGTCTGCAGCACACACATTTACAACTACAAGTTAGAACCACGAAAACAAGGAAAACTACAAAATATGCACACAAAAACGTTTACGACTCAGAACTCACACTTAACAATGGTGTATACAGGTAAGCCAAACAGAAAGGACAGAGAGAGGTGTTGGAGGGTCTTACTGTATCCGTTGAGGGTCTCAGTGCCGTTGACCCCCAGGTACAGCTTGCTGACCAGCAGCCTCTGGAAGCGCAGCAGCAGGTCCAGCGAGGCCGAGCGCTCCTTGCTCACCTGCTCCGCCTCCTGGCAGCTGGAGATACGGCGGGCCACGTCCTTCAGCCTGGAGATGGTCTGGGACGCCATGTTCCTGTGGTGGAGGAGGAACCAGGACACACACACACACCCTGGGTTAGTCTGCTGGAGGGACCCGGAGGTGCCCAGGGAGGGGTCTGCTCAGTGGCATGGAGGCCACAGATGTACTGGACCACAGAAGAACTGGAAGGCCAAATGGAGGATGTACTTCCATGTGTTGGCATAACCAGGGTTCCCATTCCTTCTGATTCGTAATTTTCCTGAACCTTCAGCCACCTACCCTAAGTCTGGTTAGGCTGATATACGGCCACGCCTTGTAAAACAGATACTTAGTTCTGTCAGTCCTGTATGCAACAACTGTAGTGAGATCAATTCCACATGCGTCAATAAAGTAATGATTGAGGAGAGTGAGGAAATACACGTGAGCGGTACCTGAGGAGCTGCTGGACCAGCTGCACCAGCGGCAGACTCTGCTTGCCGGCCGACTCGTAGATGCCGGTGTTGATGAGGTCTTTGTCCAGCAGGGTGCGGCAGCGCTGCATGGTGGAGGCGTTGGCCTCCTGCTCGTCTATCTCCTTCTCCTTCTGCGCCTCCTTCTTGGCCTCGATGTCCTGATGTACAAATAAAAAGGGAGGGAGATTATTTGGTGAAATAGGGAGGATGGGGTTGAGGAAGGAGAAGGGGATGGAGGATATGAGGATGTCAGTTACATAGCTGACTGATCTTCCAAGAGGATAATGCAGTCGGTTTGTATTGTTAATCATAACATCCTCTGTTTGTGTTTCTATCTTTATCTGATGTTCACTCCCTCCATAATTTACTTGAGAGTGTAACGACTGCATGCAATTATGTTGCACGCTGCTTAAATAAATATCAACTTTTGCAAGCCAAATGAACAGAGGCCCTGTTTCGGTCATGAAAAGCTGTGGTGTGTACCTGTATCTCCGCTGTAATGGCGGCGTTGAGGGCAGACTCCAGGCCCCCGTCGGCCATCAGGCTGCTGACCAGCAGGTCGATCATGAAGCGACGCCCGGGGCTCACACTCATCTCATTACCGGACGCTGCGGAGACACGTCAGGGACAAACTGAGTTCAACAGTCACAATCCCGTTCTCTGTGTTTCCCCCCGAATGTTCATATCCTTTTTACTAAAGATGAGATGAGCCGAGACATAAAAAAATAAATAAGATATGTTTATATAAGATGAGATAGTCTTCTATTATTACTTGATTGCTGAGCTGAGATATGTCGATATGAGATGAAATCGGGCGAGATTAAATAAGACGAGAGCAAATAATATGAAATAAGGTAAGTTGACATAAATTTAGATGAGTTGAAATGAGGAGGAATACTTCTTATCTCATCTCAACTTATAGTCATGAAAATGACTATAAGTTACTACATTTTTTCAAAATACCTTCTGGATCTACTTTAACTATAACCATCATCACCACAACCAACACCACCCCTAGTGCCACCAAGGTCTTCCCCCCTCTCCATTCACCAGCATTGGGCAGCAGGGAGGACAGGGCCCTGGCCCTCTCCTCGGCGGTGGGGAGCAGGACGGACCAGCCGCTCTGGAGGACGGCCTGGGCCGCGGCCTGCACCGTGTTCAGCACCCCCGCGTTGCTGGCCAGCATCACCACCGTCTGCTTGAGGTTGTTCAGCAGCCCGCTGCCCAGCCCCAGGCCCAGCTCCTCGGGGTCCACCTGGTTACTGATGGCCGCGTGGAGCTAGAGGAGAGACACACACACACACACACACACACACACACAAACACAAACACACACAAAAGAGAAACATTTAAACATAGGGTTTATTGTGTACTGTGCCTATCGTTTCCATTTTTGCCTATCCATGAATTTCACAAACATTTGTGCAGACACCTTTATCTGAAAGGGGCTTACAGGTGAGGCTGGGAACAATTTAAAAAGCAACTACAAAAAAGTGCTACACAGGCAAGTTTTCAAAAATACAAGAACACTGGACAGTGTGCAGAGTTTCTACAGCAACAGAAGGTATTATTGATTTACTGTTCCGAACTTTTAACTCGTTGCTATTTTGCCATTATTTCATGTCCCCTATTGCACTCCCATGAGCCGTTTCTGAGGAGAAGTCCCCTCCTGTGAGTTTCCCCTTAAATCTCCATCTACTATTCATTCATTTCGCAGACGCTTTGTTTTAACCAAACAGACATGGAATACAGATACAGTCATCAATGAGCAGCTAGGGGTTAGGGTTCATCTTGCATCATGCTACATGTAACATGATGTTATCTCCACGGTCCTACCTGTAGGCGCAGGAGGTTGAGGGCGGCCACCACCATGCACTCCTTCTCCTGCGGCGGCGGCCAATCAGAGCTGCCGTCCATGCCCTCGCTGACCTGTCGCAGGAGCAGGTCCAGCTGCTCAAAGGTCATAGGGCACACGTCCACCACGAAAGGCACGCGCTGGCCCACCGACCACTCAGAGCACGACGACCACGCGAAGCTCTGCATGACAACAAGATCATTGATTCAACATCATTTCAATACAATACTATGAATTCATCAGCAAATACGTGTGTCTGTAGGTCTGCAGAGGCTGTCTGTAGAGGCTGTCTGTCTAGAGGTCTGCAGAGGCTGTCTGTAGAGGCTGTGTGTCTATAGGTCTGTAAAGGCCGTCTGTAGAGGCAGTGTGTCTATAGGTCTGCAGAGGCTGTCTGTAGAGGCAGTGTGACTATAGGTCTGTAGAGGCTATCTGTGGACTCTGTGTCTATAGGGCTGTAGAGGCTGTCTGTAGAGGATGTGTGTCTATAGGTCTGTAGAGGCTATGTGTCAATATGTCTGTAGAGGCTGTCTGTAGAGTGTGTCTACAGGTCTGTAGAGGCTGTGTGTCTACAGGTCTGTAGAGGCTGTGTGTCTACAGGTCTGTAGAGGATGTGTGTCTATAGGTTTGTAGAGGCTGTCTGTAGAGTGTGTCTACAGGTCTGTAGAGGCTGTGTGTCTATAGGTCTGTAGAGGCTGTGTGTATATAGGTTTGTAGAGGCTGCGTGTCTATAGGTCTGTAGAGGCTGTGTGTCTATAGGTCTGTAGAGGCTGTGTGTCTATAGGTCTGTAGAGGCTGACTGTCTATACCTGCCCGGGTCCACAGGAGATGCCCACGATGTGCTTGGAGTTGAGGCCGGGCAGAGCCTTTGGCTGCTTCTTGTTGGAGAACAGCGTGTCAAAGTGCTGCATCTTGTCATTGCTGCCCCAGCTGTGGACCTCCCCGTCGTCCGTCAGGGCCAGGCAGTGTGTGGAGCCCACCGCCACGTCCACCACCTTCTTCCCTGAAGACAAGAGGACATGGGTCACACAACTAAACATTGCTCATGGGCCTGCATTACATTGATATGCAAGGCCTTGAAGACAGTAGTAGCTGTGCGTGTTGAGGCAAAGGATCCGAAGATATTTTTAACTGGTGGGGAAAAGTGCATTTTAAAATAAACTTAAAGATACAATCTGTTTGTTGTGTTTTGTTTTCTTATTTTTTTATGTCATTCTCATCTGTCCAAGGATTGTTTGGGGTGTGGGGTGGGTGGGGGTTGTTGTAAATGTCTGTATGTTTGCATACATTTTTTTTTCAATAAAAATCGTTTATGGAAAAAAAAAGAAAGAAGTAGTAACGAAACCTGAGTTGGTTTGACAAAGATCTCCTGATCTGGCGTC
>OMKX01065042.1:0-16166 GCA_900302425.1 Brosme brosme
AACACACAAACACACACACACACACACACACACACACACATCATGACACAGAGCATTTCCAACTCAAAAGGGAAAGCACTGCTCATTGCAACATGAAACAGAACCTTTAAAGGTAAACAGGCCTATAACTTGCACGTTCAGCTCCCAAGTCGTTGACAGTTTGCATTTCAAGTTGCTGTTGTTGCTGTAAATCATCTTGCTCAACAACACCGGTGTTGGTGGCAGTGTTGTGTTTGACGAAAAATGTGTCAATAGATGGCACACTTTTTAAAAGTAAAGCCTCCCTTCCTTCTTTTTCTCTCTTCCTTTTATGATTGCTACTTCCACTTTCATTCATTTTGGCTAATGGCTAATAACTGACTAGCAGCAGTGTGGTAAAAAAATGGGCGGGTACAACAACAAAACATCGTGACGCACGCTAATGGTTACGTTCATTTTATTTAGGTAGTGCTGCAGGGCGGTCAAGGCAACGTAGTAGAGAAATTGTCGGGCAGTTACTATATTTGTTAACCAATAAATCACATAATTTTGTTGAAATGTAAAATAAATAAATAAGTAAAATAAAAAAACGATCTGCAAGGCGGGCCCCCTCTATGGGCGGGCCCCTGGGCCCGTGCCCAGAAAACCCATTGGCTAATCCGGCCCTGGCCCTGGATAGATGGCTCTCTCCAATAGTGCCCACAAAAGAACAAATCCACAACTTTTGATTCTGTGTTGACACCCCACTGTGCACTATAACCGACTTTGAGACTGAAGCGAACAGTTACATTTGTGTACGAAGACAGGGTCTGCGTTACAGGTAGTCTGATAATTCGGAGTGCAGCGCAACAGTTGGAAAAGTCGCGATGGTGAGTGTAGGGGGGAGTGTTTTTTTTACTAATTTGAATGCAGCATAAGCATTCTGCGTTTACACGCAACTGCTCATCAAAATGGCATTATAAGAAAAGAACTACAACTAAATTACAACCAATAGTAACAGAGCAGCTGAAGTCCTAATGTGTTGTAAACGTGCAGGCCACTGTTCAAACAGGACGGTTTGAACAGTGAAGGAGATGTACAAAGACAACGCTTGATCAAATCCACTGTTCACCCAGTGGTAAATGTAATACCACATACTTTACTAATATTGATACCCTTAGAATTATTTTAAGGAATTTCTTGAGCCTACAAATATTTTCATGCCTTTTTTCCTCTCCCCCTCCTGTTCTTTCTCACTCTTTTAAAGACCGTATGGACTGCCGGGCCCACCCGTGTACATTATCTTCTACATCGTGTCATGCGCTGCAATTGGTGGTAATGCCAGAAACGATGAGAGTCAGAGATATCGGATATCTCCCATTTGTTCTGGTCAGAAGCAAGTAGGAAATCAAATATATGAATCGTATGATATTTCTTTACTAGGCATTCTATAAACATCATTTGAAATATACTTAACAGGATTGAGAATTCTCCACACAGTTGTGTTGTCCCACCACAGCTATAATCTATTCTATGTTTGTTTTTCCAATGAATATTACATTGTTATGAATGTCTTTTGTTTTCAGATGTATTCAAAACCATTCCTGTTTTAGTCCTCCTGTTCCATTTCGCTATCAGAGCTTTGCTGTTGATTAATACCATCCAAAGTTGAGCGACATGTAGCATTATTAAAGATAAGACAGTAAAATTGAGTCCCACCTTTTCCAAATGTTTGCTTTGTTTTTGTTTAATCATTCCAACAAAGAAAGAGAATGGGAGGTTGATTTTGGATTGCCTCTTTGGTTCCCCGTGCCATCTTGGTATATATATATATATGTTTGGCTGTTAAAAAAAACACTATTGGAAATGTTGAGTCAGGTTAACACCATATCTAAGCACTGTGACAACAAACTTATTTTGAACACTTCAATGTTGAAAGAACAAAAACATCTCCTTTATTGACCTGAAACACAGCTGTATATGCTCTTATTTCCAGCTTTTTATATATTTTTAATGAATGTTATTGCAAATCATATTAATACAGTGAGTCATGGCAACCTCCCATGTTTGTATCACCAATAAAATTCCTGCTGCCTGCTTCTCTGTGCCCTCCATTCTGCGAAGAACAGTGTAATTATCCCCAGGGGTAGGCGTGGGAAGTTGTTTTAGCGGTTGGCATTCATTATTTTCCGTCACCATACTTGGGATATTAAATGGACGACAGATTCTACTCTTTTGTTTCTTTGCAGTTTGATGCAACAGCCAAGCAGGTTGATGTCAAAATACCATTGATTTGGCCATCAACGATGATTGGGATATTATTTTATTGTGAGTGTTCAAACGCAGAAATGAGCTAGACTAGACCGTAGTTGGAATTAATGTATTTCTTTCTTCCGGTAATTCCCTAACAGCATCTGTATGAAATGCATTGTTTAAAGCGAAACGATTGGTTGCATTGACCTGGCGAACTGCTCCAAAAGGACTGAGGGCATGGAAAAAATTGGTTTATTAAAATAGGATGGTAAAGAATACGGATTATATCTTAAAAGAGCCAGCCCTATAAACCCTATTGAACTCCAAATATTATGAATATTTGACGAAAAGGCTACTAAATCTGAACATGCTAATGCTTTCTATGGAAGAATGAAATTGGACAGAACACTGAAATAATTGTGTAATTCTTAGCTCAATAAAATTACTCTTACATCGAAACATCTAGTTTAGATTTTCCTTTTGTTTGAAACTCCTGTGTTTTTTCCCCACGGTCTCCCCGTTTAAGGTTAGGAATGTCACTGCTGGATTAAAGTTTTCCTGGAAGGGCATGCTGTGAAGGTAACCCACCCAAATTAGAGGTGATTGTAAATGGATAAATAATTGTGGCTTGCGCATGCATTTCCACATATTTCCATGGCAATGGATAAACAGACGTGCTTGGACGTGTAGGCTAGGCCAACAGCATATGCAATACATCAATCACATCGCATACTCAAATTTATTATGTAAAGGAAAACGCATATAAAAAACGGTGGGGGATGGAGTCTAACAGGGTTACTTGACTGCGATATCGTTGACCTACAAACCATGAAGTTTCCGCGGTCTTTGATGTGATGTGTCCTTATTGTTTTAATGAAGGCAGGCAGATTTGACAGACCAAGCCGGACCAGCAGGGGGATTAAGTACTGTTGTGCTGCTGCTCCAGTACTGGATCCTGCAGTGCGCTCTCTGACGCGTGTTGTATTGGGAAAGACAGACAGTTTGCTTAGTTTGATAAAGTGGAAGTAAATGAAAAGAGCAACCCTAAGCAGCGTCGCTGGGCACAGACAAAACGTAAAACAACACGTTTCTGTAGTGCTTTGACCAACAGTGAAAAGAGAAGAATTCAAGAGGATGAGAGGGAATCAAAGAAAAGGTTGTAGAGATGGTTGTACTATGTTAGCCTTTGAACGGCACCGTTGTCTTTTCGCTTTAACATGTTACAATTATTAAATTATACAAATAGGTATATATTTATTAAATTTATAGTAGCGAGTTATTTTTTTCAAATTTTGGAATAAAGTAGGCTTTAAAGTAGGCAGAGAGACTGTGGAGGGCACATGAAATATGCTAAATTCCTTTTATTAAGGAATTTACGCTTACATTTACTTAGCCTGCACTTTTAACGAGTAGTTAAAATTAATTATTACATTTTCTTTGACTGCATATCAAAGAGGTCAAGTAAAGCTGAAGCTGATGACACATTTGTCCTTTAAACCCCGACTATACAAATTAAACCAACCATCATGTTTACTTATACACACACACACGCACGCACGCGCGCGCGCAAGCTAGGCTGCTTATCTTCTCCACTTCTACTTGACTTTATGGCATAGCCTGTGTTGAGTTTTGAACGCAACAATGGCTACCAATTCATCTGGTTGGAAGCGACTGACCCCGACACACGGTCTACATAAAGGTTGCTGGGGGCACAGGGAGATGATGGACATATTTAAGATGTAGGTTTTTAGGTAAGTAAGAGGATCAAAGCGGCTGGTACGGTGTTGAAGGGACATGACTGGCGCTCTTGTTCCATACATGGGCACAGACTAGACTGACGTCTATGCGGTCGTGCTGGCGCTTTCCAAACACACATACAAACACACGCCTACCCGCCCACACACACACACACCCACACCCACACACACACACACACACACACACACACACCCGCCCACACACACACACACACACACACACACACACACACACACACACACACACACACACACGCGCGCGCGCGCGCGCAATCTTACCTCACTTAATCTCCCTCATTCTATATGTCTCTGGCCGCTTCTCCATGCGTATGCATCACCTCAACGGTCTAATTGTTGTATTACTCCAAAAACACGTAAACGAATAACTATTAACTAAATAAATCCTTAAGTTTCCATTCATGAATGGGAAGCCCCTCCTCCGGATAGCCATCCTGGTTTGTTTATACACGCGCAACGCGTCACGTCTCTCCGCCCTCGGAGATTAAAACTACACACGCCCGAGCCGAGCGGGATGTTTCATCAGCGAAGCGAATGCTGTTTTATTTAATATTGTGTGTAACTTTTCGGCTGTTTACCGCCTCTACCACGACACAAGGTAAATATCTTGCCTCACAAAACGTCGATTGTTGTATTTGACGGATGTTTAAACGTGTTTTTATTGTATTGTATGTTACAAATTCACATGCTCCGCTTCCGTGTGGCGATCACCTTGTAGTGGAATAGCCTGATGCAATCCCCCTCGTGTGTTGTCACATTGGCTGGCGGGTTTTAACATGCAAAAAGGCACTACTTTTTGAGTTGTCTTTATAAAATAATGTTATTTTGTTTATACTACGTATAAATGGTTGTTGTAAATTGAACGTGGGTTCATTGTCGTTTAAGCGTTCAGTTGATACACGTCGGTCTCCTGAAAAGCGCGGAAAACGTCTCAAATACTAAGGTATCCCAACGCAAACATGTGACAATTGTCGTAAATTGTGACGAATTGTTATTTTAGAAATTGTATCTAGTCGTGTTACTGTTGTCGAGTGTTGTGTTGCTACTCCATGTTTTGTTATGAGGCGGCTAACAGCGGCGGTTAGCATCGTGTTGGTACTGTAAATGGCTCAGCGCGAGAATAGACAGCCACGTAGGGACGGTGACATGTTACACTGGCGGTTTACTTGTGAAACTTGCAATGGCTCAAGCAATGTCATTAATGTCACTGTCTGCTCTGCATATGCACAAAAAATGTGTCAAATTGTAAGTGACTAAGTAGGATGGGCAAGAAAGGATATGCTATGTGCATTCTTTTGTGGTTATTTCATAACCGTCCCAATAGTTACTTGCCTGATTGTATTCAATATATATCCAGTCGCCAACGGCTGAATGCTATTTACAATTAAACAGGTAGCGTCGATAAAATGTTTTTGCTCCAGAAAAATAGTGATCATATTTTTGAGTTTGGGAAGGCTGGACATCTGAATTTATTTTCTGCAATAATAAACTGTTGAAAATTGTCATTAATGTAAATGTTTTAACACTGACGAAAATGCAGTTAACTATGACCACATATTTCTTATAAGCAGAGGATCCCATCACAGATAATAAAAGATTGTAATATAAATGAATACACCCAATCAAAGCACAATAAAGACAGTTACATTCATATATTTGCAAACCTCTCAAGGTTCCCATTACTTTTGGTATGATTTTCTCTTTGTAATTCTACTTGTACTGCTTTTACTTAGTGCGTTGACTTAAAAGGTCACTTAACAGTTCAGTCACAGCAGTACGTATATAGGTAATCATGCACAAATGTGCACATGGATACTAGTGGTGTCAACCAACTAGAGATTTGTCTATAGGAATGGCATGTTGCACACATACACACAGGCACGGGACAAAATATGCACCTGTTCCAGTAAAACCATTCAGTCGGTGTATGTTTGGCTAACATGCACACTTCCGTACGGTTCCAGCACTTCAAACAGCTGGACATCCATTGTCTGCGACTTCAGGGAACTTGCTTTATGAAGATGAAGACTGCCTGCTGCTATGGTGCAGAGGGACAGGCAGGGTCAGACAGGTTTACAAAGACCCAAGGGAACTGAACACCAAGTTTTTTATGCCTTTTTCTGCCGTCATTTACCATCCCAGCCTCAACACAAACACATTTCCCTCACTGCAAAATGCCTTATGATCATTATTATTACTGCTTTTAAAGTCTTATTATTTTGATCCTCTTTTGACATGATCTAGTGTAAAAATTATCACATTGGGGGGGCACTGCATTTCATGGCCAAGTTGACTAAGCAAAGCGATAACATTGATGCATCAAAGTTCCTTGTTTCTAAATGATCAATTACCTAGAAGTTGTACAACTTATCTTTAAAAGCACAAATTGTCCTTCATCCGGATTTGATGTGGTAATAGTGTTGCCCTACACAAACCCCTCTTTATCAATTCCCAGAACTGCTGTCCAGTTCAAGGAACCTAGAAAGTTCAAGTTTAGGGCCTGCTGATTACAAAAAAAACGTTGAACGGTTGAACGGTGAAAATGGGCTGTGAATCTGGACATGGACGCTGCCCAAAAGAGCTAATCCAACATTATGCGTGCTTGGCTGGGTTGGTGTTGCCGTGTTGTTACGTGGGAGAGTTTGCAGACAGCACAGACCCAGAGTATTAAGACGGAGTCTACCGCCACGCCCACCGCAACCTGGCTGAAACCTGCAGCGATTATACAAGCTCGCACTTACAGGGGCAGCCTCGTGGAAACCACAAGGAACAGATTAACTGCCGCTTGGGATGGCGGCCCGAGAGTGCCCCTTCATTCCAGTTTACTGTGGTTCCAGCATGATTATAATACCACCACCATAATGTATGGCGTCCTTATTTCTATTGGCTATGAGTGGCTGGTTCAATAAAGTACTGTTTTAAACCTTTTTTTGTTCACACTGGCACACAGTTTTTGGTGATCTCTTTGAATTACAGTATGGCTTGTTCCAAAATAATGTGATTTTGGAAACCTCTTGGTGTCAGAGGTTGAAGACCTCAACCGTCACACTGATAACCGGTCTGAAGCAGGGTGGACCTCAGAGCCCGCTACACTGTGGAACACCCCGGCCAGCTGATCAAACATGAACATCCAAATATTGTCCAAAAAAATGTATTAATTAATTTAATACCAAATTACCACCATTGTTGAGCTATGTTTTTAAAGCTACCAGTTCCCGGCCAAATGAAGGGGAAACAAAGTCTGAAAAGATAATCAGCGGAAGAGTCGCAGGCGAGTGACAGGGAACACGATGAATAGAGAGGAAGTATCAGGCTCTGGCGTGTGGGTGCAAACGTGACCTCGAGTGAACGAGTACTCGTCAAGTACATCAAGAGTTTGCAAAAATATTGTGATCTTTTTTCAGACATTTTACAGATATATTACATATTATGTTGATATGTATTTATTATATGTTCTCAACTGAACGTCGCTTTTTTAAGTTGGGAAGATATTCTCTGTTTTAGCGATGTGATGTGGGGAACCATAGAGTGGGTGGAACTTTAATTGGCAAATTACCTTAATGTCACCTTTTTCAACTGCAAGGTTTTTAACCTTGTTTGTTTTTTGTTGCAAAAACGTTACCCGGATCGCTTTCCCCCTGAAATCTGATGTCAATGTTTGGCCCATATAAAGGAATCCGTTTCCATGGAAAAGCCTTGTTGCAGTGCAAAAACCACACCTGATTTGGTAGTAAATGCATAATATAAAGTTTAGTTACCTCTTTTATTTTACAAACCGCATAATGGTTACACAATACTAGTGTTTCTGAGGCCACTCAATGTTCTACACACTCAAAGACAATTTTTTTAACCAAAACAATACAAATACAAATTTGAATTGAAAGCGGCCAAAAATGCATACTAATCATGCCATTTTTGGCAGCTTTCAATTAAAATTTGTATTTGTATGGTTTTGATTAATAAAAATCCTGCTGGAACAGTAAAGGTCAATGGAATGCGGCATCAGGCACCCTGTAGCCTTTTCCCATCGCTCTTCACAGGCCTGTTTATTATTGCACTTTACTCTGTGTTTTTGTTTCTCGTTACATTGTTTAGCTCTGTTGGTCTTTTCTTGACTAACCGTAGTGTACAGGACATTCTTTTTTGGGGCGAGGAGCGCTTTGATGGTGTAGGTTATGTTGTTGTAATGGTATTAATAGAATAGTGTGTTTATTCTCAGTGTGATGACGGAGGCATTGTATAAGGCATAGTATCAACATGAGTGGGCATTGGACGGGGACAGAACTGACTGACAGACTCTGGCCTTTGAAGATGGAATATCAAAAGTCTAGACTACTGCAGAAAACTATTTGACAATGGGATTGCAGCCTCAATGTTCATCTTTCAACTGCAAAAGATATGCAAAAAGCAGGGAAAATCCTCCTGCGGGGCAGTCTGATTGGCTGGTTGCTAGATGGGAATGACTGCGAACTGCGGTGCGCTCCGCATAAGGGCGTGTAGTTTCATGTGTCCCTGGTGTCTTCTGATGCCAGTATATGGTGACTGACGGACCTTGAATGGCCTCCTGCCGGCTCAGCAGTCAGCGCAGAGATCCAGTGTCAGCACAGCGTCTGCCACACACACTGTAACCTTTGACCCCTGGGAGCTGATATCCCACCCGCTCGCCAGTTACAGACCACGGCCTCCTAGGGTGGGACTCTAGAGAGGCCTTGATGTATTAAATAAGCGGTCATTATATTAAGCGCTAGATGCTTTCTAACGGTATTAATACAGCACCATGGCTTGGTATGTCAGACAAGAATTGAACTGAGTGTAAATAATCACATGTAAAACTACATTCAAGTGGGCCTAATTGCAGCTCAATTGCTTTGGCTATGTTGCTGGTGATAATGCACCGCCAAGGACGGGTTATGTGCTCTTTTTGTAATGCTGTGACTGTCTCTATATCTCTATATCCTTACCCTCCTTTGTTTACCGGACACCAACATAGTCTTCTTTGAAGATAGAATATCAAAATGTTGAGTATTTCAAAAAGCAATTTAACAATGCGATTTGAATCCTACAAATTGTACATATATGTATATACTAAGTGTTTCGTCCTACATTTTCTTCTGCAGCAAGAGTAAATCAACCCGTGTGGTGTGACTCACTCTCTGACCCGACTCCAAATGGCAGGTTCCCTGCCAGATCTTGAAGGTCAAGTCTGCATTTTCTCACAGAAATAGGCCTACTCCATTGGTCTCTTTGACTTCTGAGCTGATGAAACAGCGCAGCACCTTTTTGAAACTTGAAAGCTTGTATGAGCAAGTATGATCATTAAAAAACAACCTTCATTCCATGCATTAGATAAGGTTTCCGTGCATTAGATAAGTGATATTCCAAGCATGAGTTTCATTAACCCAGGGCCTTTTCGAGGCCGTCTGTCTATTCATTTTATTCCATCCATCTGATCAGACAAACAGCAGAAAGTCAGCACTTGTTGCTGTTTCCAAAGTCGCCGTGGTCCTTTGTACTTGTGGTTTAACATGCTGTATTGGAGCCAAAGGTAAAAGGAGAGATTACCCAACTTGGGACAACATGCAGTTTCCTAACAATCTCGTGTCCAAATCTGTCACTGGCTCACTTGGTTTAGTATTTCCTTGTTGTTTGTTTGTCATTTAACACAATGTTACCCATTGTTAACTCTGTAGTACTTGGCTACATGGATTGCAGGAGTATTTAACTTTGATGCACATATCTGCAAGTCTTGCCTTTTTAGACTAAACATGGCGTAATCATCATTATTTGTAGTTCATCTGACCTGATTCCTGGCTCTTCATCAATGTCTGTGGCTTCTTTGCTCGTTAGAGTGCATATTCAGAGATCATTATTCAATTGAAGTCTTCTTTTACAATACGGTGGTCAAGGATTCTTTTGGTGAAAACAAATGCTTGCAACACCAGCATAAAATGTTGTCCATTTAAATACACAGAAAAAGATGGTCCTGACCATCTTCCATTGGTCAAAGATGTGGAGAAATGTGTTCCAGTACATTGTTTACTGTAAGAACCCAATAGGATATGAAGCTCTTCTCCTCTCTCTCTCTTTGTTTACCCAAGCTCGTTTGCTGCGCTCCTATCAGCGTTTGAAAGCCTTTTCGCCTTTCCCAGGCGTCTCCCTATCCAACCTCTGGCCGTCGCAATAACATCCCACCGACCGTCTGAAGGCCTTGCTCCACGGGAGAGGGCCTGGGAAGTCTAGGTTCTGGGTTTGGTTTTTGCTTTTACAGAGGTGCGAGCAGTGTTTTACTTTGGCAAATTAAAAGATAGTTGAGGCCAGATGTGGCCGAAGGTAGCAGAGGGTCTTGGTGTTTTGACAGGGGGTTCAGCCTCTCTGTGTAACATCCCTGTAGCGTTTCATCAGGCATAGGACGTCTCTATGAACGCCAGGACGTTGCATCATTGGGCTCCGACTGTGCTTACTTACACAGTGGTTTACTCAAGTGAAGACTCTAGTTCAGTTAGTTTCTGACTGAATGACAGGGCCAGTTACCTGAAAAACAACCTTCCACAACAGAATGTTAAGAAAACCTAATGTTAGTTGAAACAGGTGAGGGACACACCTGTGCTGCTGGTGTTTCTCTTAGCACAATGTTTTTTAATTGGTTCAACAATTGATAATGTATGTCACAGATGACCTGGTCTGTTTGCATCCTTTCTAACCATTCTCCCTGCATGTGTCCTTCATAGATCATCAATGACTGGATCGGCCACACCCCTTATCCTAACACATAGTGGAGCCGTCCGCACCGCCTGTCCAAACTATTTACAAACGGCCAGCCCTACAAGCTGCTTTTAGTTTTAGTTTCTCCTCTAAATTTACAGACATCCAATAATTCAACCCAGGCCACGAGGCACACATACACCGCAAAATAAAAGGCACACAGTCCCACATATCAAAAGAAAATGGCGGACCAGTTGACCAAATTTGGCAAGGCGCTGCTCCGTCGGCGGGCCTTGGACTGCAATGGAGAGGAGACCCGCTTCGCCCGCTGCCTGTCCACCCTGGACCTCATCGCCCTCGGCGTGGGCTCCACCCTCGGCGCCGGCGTCTACGTGCTGGCCGGCGAGGTGGCCCGGGAGAAGGCGGGCCCGGCCATCGTCCTGTGCTTCCTCATCGCCGCTCTCTCCTCCATGCTGGCCGGGCTGTGTTACGCCGAGTTTGGCGCCCGCGTCCCCAAGACGGGCTCGGCGTACATGTACAGCTACGTGACGGTGGGGGAGATCTGGGCCTTCATCACAGGCTGGAACCTCATCCTCTCCTACGTGATCGGTGAGCCGGTGGCGCGTCTCCGGGTCGGGTTGCAGCGTTGAGTTGTGGGTCTGGTGCAGAGCGTGTGTGTTCATCACGACCTGTGTCCCGTCTCTGTCCCGTCTCTGTCTAGGCACCGCCAGTGTAGCCAGAGCCTGGAGCTCCACGTTTGATAATCTGGTGGAGCAGAAGATCTCCGGGTTCTTCAAGGTGGCCATGGCTATGAAGGTTCCCGGGAAAGTGCTGGCAGAGTACCCAGACCTGTTCGCCCTGATCCTCATCCTGCTGCTCACTGGTGAGTGAGTGAGTGAGTAGTGAGTAGTGAGTGAGTGAGTGAGTGGATTCTGCTTAATGCTAATCTGTTTTCTTTCTCAGTTACCTGTGTTGGCCTTCTTAATAAACTGGAAAATGTAATAAGCTGTGATAAGCCAAATTGGCAGCACTGCAGCTTCTGTGGACCAGACTGGTTTGATGTAGTTTTCAGTTTTTTGTTTTTTTTCGTAGCGAGAACATGTTCTGAAAGTCTCATTTCATGCTAAAACGTCTAATTTCATGCAGAAATGTCTTATTTCATCCCCACACACATATTTCACTCAAAAACGAGGCGAAACACGTTCCATGCTGTTCCTGTTATTGACATGGTGCCGTCTCTCTCGCCTGGCCTCCTCCTCCCCGCCTCCCCCACCTCCCCCTCTCCTCCTGCTCCACCACCCAGGCCTGCTGGCGTTCGGTGTGAACGAGTCAGCATTGGTGAACAAGATCTTCACGGGCATCAACCTGGTGGTGCTGGGGTTTGTCATCATCTCCGGCTTCGTGAAGGGGGACACCGCCAACTGGGACCTGAAGCAAGAGGACTTTGAGCGCTTCTACAACAGCAGCAACAGCTCGCTGCCCATGAAGTCAGTGTTCTGCCACGTCATGCCTCGCGTTTCATTCATCCATGTTTTCGTCCTTGTTGTGTTATGCTGGGGCAAGTCACACTGGTTAGGAACCAGTGTGAAAAGCAAGTCACACTGGTTAGGAACCAGTGTGACTAGAGAAAGGCAAGGGAGTGGCTTGGAATTTCACGCACAATACATATTGCTCGCACAGCTTACACCACGTCAGCTAGTGAAACATCTGTGGAAAGTATTTCCTATTTACAATTTTATTACATTTTAGGATTTGCTTCATGAATTTGTAATTATTCCACATAATGCAAGTTCCTGCTTCATCTCTGTGATTTATAGGTGGAATATTGTGGAAACTGCTCAGAACATATTCTAGTAATAATGTGTTTCTATGCATTTTTATAATCATTCCATGGCATGCCTTGAATATCTGGTTTGGGTTGTGGTGTGCCTTGGCCCCAAAAGGTGGAGAACTACTGGAGTAGTGTACCCTAATGCAATAACATATATATATAGATATAGATAGATAGATAGATAGATATATAGTTATATATAGAGATATATATTGTTAGATATATTTAGTTGTGCAATCTATACTGATGTTGTGACCGTTTTTTGGGGAAATCCCAATGAAATGTTGGCTTAATGTCAGTGTGAGGTTTGAAATGTCTTTATGTTGAAAAAGAGTGGATGTGTGTGTGTTAACGCTGCCCTCCTGTACTACGTTTTCCAGCGTCAAGCAGGACTTTGGTGTCGGCGGCTTCGCTCCGTTCGGGCTGAAGGGCATTCTGTCTGGCGCCGCCACCTGCTTCTACGCCTTCGTTGGCTTCGACTGCATCGCCACAACAAGTGAGTGGCTGTGAATGCCGTGTTGTGGCCTTCCTACTCTAATCTGGAGATTCAACAGAGCTGGGCTACTTATTCACACAAACCGTGTACCTCTGGAAATGGAGTTATATCAGTGTTTGTTCTAAACCAGCCTGGCTTTTTTGCACATATTCCTCATTGTTTTTTTAATGACGAATGAACACTGCGTTCTTATTCACCGTGACCAAAGGCAACACTCCTCCCATCATGCGCTCTCTCTCCCCCCTCCTCCCCCCGCTCCCCCCCAGGCGAGGAAGCCAAGAACCCCATGCGTTCCATCCCCATCGGCATCGTGGCCTCCCTGCTCATCTGCTTCTTCGCCTACTTCGGCGTGTCGGCGGCGCTCACCATGATGATGCCCTACTACCAGCTCAACACGCAGAGCCCCCTCCCCGAGGCCTTCAGCCACGTGGGCTGGGCGCCGGCGCGCTACATCGTGGCCGTGGGATCTCTGTGTGCCCTCTCCACCAGGTGAGACGCGCCCGCCGCACGCCAGCGCGGGACGGGCAGCGCCCGCCGTTCCTCTCCGTTGGTCTTAGTGCAGCCGAGCATCTCTCCTTCATGTTCGATGACTAGGGACTATATGGGTCACGTTTGAGGTTTTTCATCATACTGGGTTAATATTCCTGCAATGGCCTCTGCAATGACCAAGGCACTGACATTACAACGCCTGGTTGCTGCCTACTGCTCATAGAAATGTGTTAAAATGCCATAATTCCCAAAATGCATCAATAACGTGACTAATAAAGCCTTCCCTCCCCCTCCCCCCCAAGTCTCTTGGGCTCCATGTTCCCCATGCCCAGGGTCATCTACGCCATGGCTGAGGACGGCCTCCTCTTCAGGGTGCTCTCCAGGATCAATGCCCGCACCAAGACCCCCCTGCTGGCTACCATCGTGTCCGGCATCGTGGCTGGTACACCGCTATATATACACCTCTGTTTTGGTTGATCTGTACCCGTCGGTCTATGGTTATTCCTGTTGCTGTTCTGCTGTTCATTTGGCTTACAGACCATCTTTCAATCCTATTTTCTCCATCATTATCATGAGGAAATCCGTTTTAATTCTAATAATTCAATAGTTTAGTTCCTGCTTATTGAGATCAGGGCTCAAGACGGAGACCAAAAAGGTCAGATCAGTGCCAGTAAAATAAAGAAGATATATTAGGGTTCTCTTGCTGTAGAGAGAGGGTGGTTATGAAGGTTTTGAGCAGTGCTGGAAGTTAGAGAGCATCGCTGGTGTGTGCGTTCTCCTCGGAAACAGGACCCACAGAAGTTCCAGTTAAGACGCCTGCTAAAAAGCTGGGCTGTACACTTCAAAGTTTCAATGACTAATGCTATTATAAGAGCATTCACACACGCACGGTTCTTCAGTAAATGACCTCATTACCAGTCTGGTATTATTAGTGCGTAGAGATGTTTGATGTGGGAGGAGTAGTAGCACACAGAGATGGTTCCTGAGGAAAGATGTAGAGGCACTGGCGGTAAGAATAAAAATACCCCCTATGCAATAAAAACAGTTAAAAATGTATTTCAAATGAATGTACACAGATAGATGGTATGTCACACAGGACAGGCCAATACTGTGACGGAGGGGTGTGGCCAAATTTGTTGGGGTGCCCCCAAATGCAATGCTAGTGGCACCAGTGCCACCAGTACAAACTGATCCCCTGGAGATCTACATTGCTGAACTTCTAAAGACAGAACTACATCCTATAGATGTGAGATTCATCTTTGTTCCCCTTGTCTCCGGCAGCGTTGATGGCCTTCCTGTTTGACCTGGCTGCCCTGGTGGACCTGATGTCCATCGGGACCCTGCTGGCGTACTCCCTGGTGGCCATCTGCGTCCTCATCCTCCGGTCAGTCTCACAGCCTCATGTATAGGGCCTTTACATTAAGGGCCACCCCAGAGTTTCAGGCTATACTTAAGTACTGTTTTTGGTGTACTTTATTTATCCCGAATGAAGTCTTTTATCAGTATTGCTATGCTCAGGTTGGAAAGTAAAAATAGAAATGTAATTAACCTAAATGCGGGTAACAATCTAAGCACCAAATACAGTTTGGAATGAACATGTGAAATGTAGAAAACGCTGCACACACACGATCACTTGAGTGAAACTAGGCGGTCTAAGTGGGACTGTCCTTCCCAGGTACCAGCCGGGCAGCCTGGGCTCGTCGGTCCAGGGCTCCTCCAGCCAGACGGACAGGCTGGTGGAGCTGGTGGGCGGGGAGAAGGTGGCGGTGACCAGGGGCGGCGACAGCGGCGACGAGGACAGCCGGGAGGTGGATGACGCGCCCCTGCAGGGGGGCTTCGCCTTCAAGCTGCTCTTCTTGCCCAGCCACAAGAACCCCACCATCACCTCGGGTACCATCGTCTACGCCACCACCGCCATTATCTGTAAGTGTCCCAGCGGGGAAGGGAGCAGAGTCTTAGTGGATTGGGCGAGGACAGGCCTCTCTTGTAAAACAGAGGCTGAGTCTGGTTACATAAACCCTCTCTCTTTGAGCGCGGTGCCTCTTGTGGTCGCGCCTGTTCTTCCTGTTCTGTCGCGTGTTACAAATGAGTCAGCCGAGCGCGGCCTGTCCCATCCCTGCTGTGTTTGGCGGGCACAGCGGGACTCCGTAACATACAAGCTACTCACAAAAACGGTCCAAAAGAATCACAAGTGCCTTTTCCCCTTCCCTTATCCTGCATGGATCTGGCAGCATGTTCGTTGTGTCGGCACCGTGTCCAAATGTGAACGGTGGCTGCACGAGGTTAACACTTGTTCCCCGCGGTGCAGCGGTGTTCATCACCATACTGTGCGTGGTGCTGGCCACCTACCTCCCCGAGCTGATCGCGGCGGACCCCGTCGTGGTCACGGTCTGCGTCGTCCTGACGCTGCTCTGCGCCGTCTGCGTCGTCATCATCTGGCGCCAGCCCCAGAGCAAAGAGGCGCTGACCTTTAAGGTAACCTCACACTTCCTCCCTCTACCAATGGCACGGCAGTAACATGGACTTTCCAGTGTACAAAAATAATAGTATTGAGTCCTGTGCGCCTCTCTCTAGGTCCCTCTGCTGCCCTGGCTGCCCATCTTCAGCGTGTTTGTCAACATCTACCTCATGATGCAGCTGGATATGAGCACCTGGGTCCGCT
>OMKX01065044.1:0-10845 GCA_900302425.1 Brosme brosme
GGTGATTGTGTGTGCATGTGTGTGCGTGTGCGTGTGCGTGTGTGTGTGTGTGTGTGTGTGAGGAATCATACAGTTGTGTCCCACAACTGTATGATTCCTCTGCAGGTGAATGTGTATCAGTGCAAATCTCTATGGTGCCCCATATCCTCCATCTCATCCTCTCCCTGAGCGCCGCTGACCGAGTCCCCCTCACCTATGTTGGGGGCCACTAGGACCACTGGGTCACCCTCACCCATGTTGGGGGCCACTAGGACCACTGGGTCACCCTCACCCATGTTGGGGGCCACTAGGACCACTGGGTCACGCTCACCTATGTTGGGGGCCACTAGGGCCAGGGGGTCACGCTCACCTATGTTGGGGGCCACTAGGGCCAGGGGGTCACGCTCACCTATGTTGGGGGGCACAAGGGCCACGGGGTCACGCTCACCTATGTTGGGGGCCACTAGGGCCACGGGGTTGAGGTAGGTCAGCTTCATGTTCTGGGCCAGCGTCTGGGCGTACTGCTCCAGGAGCTCCGCCAGCCCCCCAGGACCCCCGGCCTGCAGGTGGTTCTGGTTCTGGGCCAGGGCGCGCCACAGACCGGCCGTGTCCGCACCCAGCACACCGCTGCAGCCGCGCAGAATGTTCTGGAAAGCCGGGGACATTCAATACATTTTAGTTCAACTTCATTTCATGTAAATAATATGCCGTTCAATGTGCTTAACGTTAGACATACAATGAAACAATCAATTGAATTACCGAAATACATTGTGAGCTTTAAATGTTATAGTGTAATAGTCTAAAAAGCGAGTTGAGAAGAGAGGAACACAAAAAAGACTTTGAAGTGTGTTTGGTGGATTAAACAACAGGTCCGTTGGCCATTTATCCCGTAAATCCGGTTTACCCAACTGCACCGACTCAAAGAGAAACACTTTATGAATGACAGTGGAGGGTTGTGGGGGATCGGCCATTTATTTCAAAGCAGCACAAGGTTAGCCTCAGTCATGGACTCCTGCCTCATAGATTGTTCCGGATGACAGCGCAAAAGCAAACTGTCGATCAACGAAGGCAAAGAGAGAAAGAGAGCGAGAGACATAGATAGAAACACCTTAGCAGAGCGCTAAAGCGATTCAGCACGTCTTAGGCTGGGATCGTGACCTGTCAGGATGCGTCCTTCACAATAATAGACAGGAGGAGAGAGAGAAAGAGAGAGGATCACTCATCGGAACAGGGAGGGAGTGTGAGAAAGAAAGAGAGCGAGGGTTAGAAATTGTTAAAATAAATTATGTCGGCGCCCCAAATGCTATTAGTTTCATTTAAAAACTAAACATCGTAGCTGCCCCCTAAACAAAATTTGCCCCCAGCTGTTCGTCCTCGTCACACTAAAACTTCTCCACGCCCGTGGACATCAGCCCCGTGCACGTGAGGATCAGCTCCGTGCACGTGCACATCAGCCCCGTGCACACGCACGTCAGCCCCGTGCACACGCACGTCAGCTCCGTGCACGCCCACGTCAGCTCCGTGCACGCTTACAAAAAAAACTAGACCGGGAGATGAGGAGAGGTTAAATGAAGAAGAGTTCAGTGTCATTTTAGATTGTGGCCTGGGGCGAGCTAACAGGCTTTCGCTTTCTGTACAAGATAGGCACAGAACAACACAGGAAGCTAGTAAGAAAGAGAAAAAGATGAATATCTACCGAGGGTAAAGCCTGCAGGAGAAAGGGCTGCTCAAAGTGATTGTGGTTAACGTGTTTAGCTTATAAAGCTAGACCCGCACCTAGCCATAATGCAAACGAAACAAACATCGTGAAATGTAGCATCAGCTATGCTGAATTTATATATGATGTCATTGACATCTTCAAGATTATGATGAAAAACAACCTTTTTTTGAATTATTAAGAACAGAAGTGTGATACAAACTAATTCTGGTTAGCCAACAGTGAAGAGACTAAGCTAAGCTAGAGCTAGCTAATGAAAATGTAGCTCATTATATAAACGATAGCAGTTTTTTTGGCGGTAGATAGTAGTCATGTCATATGTCATGTTTAGAAGAAGTGAACTAGCTCTTGTTCAAAGCAACACGTGGACCGCATTTCGAAGTGTATTTGAATAGTGGCTATATTAAAACCAGATTCCTTCTCATTCCAAAGAGTTATTCAAGGATTACATTTCTTAAATAATTGCTGTCTTCTCGTGTCAACATCATAAAATGAATGACTGCGCTGTCCAAACAGAAAGATGGCAGAGTGTTAGCCTAGCCAACACATTATCTCTCCTCTGTGTGTGCAGATGGCCAGTCTCTCTCCGAGGTACAGAGCGAGAGGGAGTGTTTCAGACAAACAGCAGGGAGGATTTCTAAATAGAGGGAAAACGGCGGGATGGATTAAGATGGTTTGCTGTTGTTTTTGTTTGTTTGTTTGTTTTAAATTGAACCCATTACCAACTGGGCGACATAGTAAGCAAGCTAGAAGAAGGTTTGCAAACACATTCTGTTTCAACCCTTCAACGACCAATAATGGGCTATATTAATTGTAAAACATATCTATAACTTCCCCTCTGGGATGAATAAAGTACTTATCGTACTGACCTTGTCTTATCATATCTAACAGGCTATGTACGAGTATTTCACGTTGTCAATATAGTTTCTGTTCAAATAAAATCATGTGTCATATATTTAGTGAAAATCTTGGCAATGAGTCCAAGGACTACATATTGTGTTCAGTAAATACCACCAGCCCAACCTAACCTGCCATAATCTGCTTCAAAGGCTGCGTTGTTGAAACCAGACGAGAGGTCTGCATGAGGCATTCAGACATCCGCCACCACTGGAGTCCACTCCCATCACGTTCCCAGCGTCTACCATCCCACATCAAGTCCTGCCGTTCCCGTCGGTCATCAGTGGCTCCGGGGTTCCCATGACGACTGCCGCATTACTATGGTTACCTGGCATCGGAGGCCCCTCATGTACTGCTCTTTGAAGTAAGTTGATTCAGGGCTCTTTATTATTCCTGTCTTTTTGTTTTTTTATATCTGCCGTCTGACTCTGATACTGATCATGTGTTGCTATGGTAACGCCCGGCCACCCATATTCCATTCATGGGCTCAAGTGTGGTCGGGTTTGAGAAACAGTTGGTATTTTGTTCCATTAGGATGTTTGACAACGATACAGCGGTCCATCTGCAACGACAATCCAATAACATCTGAATACTATTGGTCTTCGAAACAGAGTTCTGTTTCTCTTTTTGATGAGGCAAAGCTGTTCAATGAAATCTGACTGAGCTTTTACTCACAAAAGGAGTCAGTGATGGGTTGCCTTGGCAACGGGTTCGCCAATGAAACGGTATTGATCTCATAAATCCAGACCTGTATCGTCAAGATTTACCCTCAGGGCTTTTAATATATCAGGCTGTAACCAGCCAAGGGAATACAGAAGGACATTATCCTAAAATATCATCATATAGTAATCAATAGTATTAGGTTATAAAGTATTATAATAATAGAAAAAGT
The DNA here is from genome assembly GCA_900302425.1 of Brosme brosme. Lineage (NCBI taxonomy): Eukaryota > Metazoa > Chordata > Actinopteri > Gadiformes > Lotidae > Brosme > Brosme brosme. Next base: position 3,486 of record OMKX01065044.1, read on the forward strand.
AATAGTAATAATAAATAATAATAATAATAAGTAATAATAATTTTATAATAAGAGGAAATAGATGAACGAAGACAAACACACATATTTTATAATATTATGTGTGGCACAAACTGCAAGGGGGATTCCATAACTCTGTTTCTATGGCAACGTATCTATCGCAGGATAACTGTAGCATCATAAGTGATGGAGCAGAAATGCCTCTACATCACAACAGTCTGTTTTATCTGGTTTTATCTGCTTAAATATTCAGAGCAAATTATGGTGATATAATCTTTCCCCATATTACTCTTGCTAAAAAAATAAATGAGTACTACTATGACAAAAACTACTTCTACTACTACTACTACTACTACTAAAATACAAACCTATATTGCCCACTATCACAGTTACATTTTTAAAGCTCTTTACTAGAATATTCCCTTAGCGGCCATCTTGGTTCTGATTCAGAATTCTGCATTCAATTCCATCACCCAGCTAGCGCTTAGAACCAAGATGGAACCAAGATGACCAGGGTGAATAAGGCCCATGGCAGCTCAATTGACCCTAAGGAACTCTATAGAAACACCAGTGTCCAAGGTAAATATATTCTTACCTTTCAATTTCGAAAGAAGCCAGACGAAGCCAAAGTGAACACGACAAACGTAGCGCTTCATGTCGGATAATATGATATAGTCGAGGTATACTTATGTCACAGTTTTAATCAAACCATGTTTTATAAAACACTACTATGTAGCTCCCTGCCGCTACAAGACGTTCCCTCCCCCGCTAGTAAGGCTAAGAGAGAGAAACATCAGGTTAATGAAAAAAAACCTTTTCCAGTGATACTGTCAGATGACATGTCGAATTCAATTGCTCCGTGCTGTTGCCCCGTTGCTATGGCAACAGCACAGACCGCCTTGGGAAAAAAAGAAGAAAATTGAAAAGTGAAAAATATATTTCCCATTGTTGTGCCATGTCACCGGGGGCCAGCGTAACCTACCAACGCTCAGCGTGAGTCACGCTACATCTACCCTGGGGCAGAAGGCTGTTGACATTTTATGACTGCTGGGCGACAGCACCAAATTGGTGACTTACTCTGGTATCTCATGGACAGGACGTATCCTGGAGAAATATGGACGGAGGAAGCAAGGGAAGATCCATGGGAGCGACAGTTAATCAAATGCCACTCACAGTCAGGAGATCTGACAGGGATGAAACACCTTTCTATCAAACGGTCATTTTGTGCTGAACTGTTACGTGTGCTGAAATGTTGAGTACAAACTGTTATGTTCTGTACAAACTGTTGTATTATGCTTTTTAAAAACGTATATTATATGTTGTATTACGTAAAAACCAAAGGATCCCTACCCTCAGTTGGAGCAAAAACCAGGGCAGGACCTAAACAGTCTATGGAATGGACTCAAACCCAGAACCGAATCACCCACGACTCATCACCAAGGAGAGCAAACACCAGGCAACATGCTCCGGAATCTTCTCCATAATAAACAACCCAGTCAACCAACCCCTCACCATTAGCTTAGCTGGAGCAAAAACCATTGGAGTACTCGAACCTTTCTGGTTCCACTCAGCATCAAGGGAAACAAATACGAGAAAACTTTGGTTGGAGCAAAACCACGGCTAGAACCTTCTGGACCTGGAATGGGGGAAAGTTTCCTGGCTGTTTCCAGAATGTTCTGTACGCACCTCGTTGAAGTGGGCGTCCTGCGTGGCCGTGAGCCCGAACCCGGTCTGCTGCGTCTCGAAGGCCAGGAGGCGGGACAGCAGCCGCTCGGCGATCTGCAGGTCGTTGCCGTAGAGACGGGACGTCGCCTCGGTGACGTCGCGCAACTGGTGCGCCAGCTTCTTCTCCACGATGGTGCTCAGCTCCGTCTCGTTGCGCTCCAGGGACTCCAGCTACACACGCGCACGCACAATCGCACACACGCAGAGACACACATATTTTAAAAGGGGCATTAAAAAGCAAATGACCCAAAAAAGAGTGCATTTGTAACAATAATTGAGAACCCGGGCCTTAAAATTGGGGTTATAGATTAGTCGGTATGCCACACTTTTCTCTCGTACACATTGGTTGGCAACACAAATTGGATTTTACATTGGGAATCAAACCATGGCATGATTGAGTTAGCATTAAAGATAGAATCAGTAATGGTTATAGTGCCACTGTTATTACTAAAAGTAGTTAGTACAAATAGTAATTATACTATTACTAATGACACAGTTATATTATATCAGTTGGCGTTATAGCAGCAGGGTTATCACTATAAGTGGGTCGCCTTAGCTCAGGAGGTAGAGCGGGTTGCCTCGTAACCGGGAGGTTGGTAGTTTGAACCCCGGCTCCTCCTAGCTGAGTGTCGAGGTGTCCCTGAGCAAGACACCTAACCCTAACTGCTCCCGACGAGCTGGCTGTCTCCTTGCATGGTTGACTCCACAAATCGGTGTGTGAATGTGTATATAAACCGTTGTTAAGTCGCTTTGGATAAAAGCGTCTGCTAAATGCCCTAAATGTAATTAAAAAAAATAATGTCCTTGAAGACTTTCTCTGTTCTCTTTACCACAGGTGTATAGGCAGGCGCGAGCAGTATGCTACAGTGGTCAGCAGAGCCTAGGGGAGGGAGACGGCTCTGTAGGCGTCTGGGACTGACCCATAGCACTTGTCAAGTGTTTTCCCTAGACGGGTGGAGCAGTTAACATACTGGTAAAATCCTTTAAGTGACCTGTCAATCGAACAGTGATTGAAGTCACCCATGATGAATTTGGGGGCATCCGGAGTTATCAGTTCGAGTCTGTCGAGCATATTTTTTATATGTTCTGTTGCAGTGGATGCATTTGCTCTGGGGTGGATATAAACCAGAATGAAAAACAGTTGTGGGAATTCCCTGGGGAGGTAGAAGGGACGCAGAGAGACCGCCAAGAGTTCGATGTCGGGGTTGCACAGTTTGTCTCTGACAATCACTGTTTTGCACCAGCGTGGATTGATGTAGAGGCAGACACCACCGCCATGGTGCTTGCCAGTCAGTTCAGTGTCACGGTCTAACCTTACAGGAGACCCGAAGCCATCTATGCGCATGCTGTCACTGTCGTCATTCCGTCAGCCATGTTTCAGTGAAAGCAAGGATGGAAGCAGTCCGGTATTCATACATGTGAAAAACGTCTTATTGTGCAATGAGCGCACGTTAGCAAGGATCACTGAGGGAAGTGCACGGTGCTTACTTTCTCCTCGCCTTGTCTTGCTTTAATTCCACCCTTCTTCTTCCTCCCCCGTCTCGTTACCTTCTTTCTATTGTTGTGCAGGGTGTCTGTCTGGTCAGTTGGGAGTTTACGTTGTAGCTCCTCCGGCAGCTTGTCTGTCGCAGTGACTTGGTGAGAGTGGAATTGCAGTTGAAGTAAAAAGTCCCTGGAGTAAGTAATCCGTTGGTTGTCCGGAAGACTATATCCATATGATGCAGTGGGCAGATAATCCAAGATGAAGAGTAGAAGCATAAAAGTCCATAGCGTCCATGTGATGTGTCCATACTTCGGAGCAGTGAACGCAAAAGCTAGCTGGCTAATTAGCGTTAGCTTGTTGGTCCGGTGTGTGTGAGGTGATGGCAGCGCCCACACAAACACACCACGAAAGTACTGAACTATACGGCAGCAGATGACCGTCAGTCGATATACGATATACTTAAAACGAACAAAACACTCTCACAAACTCACGTAACGTAACGAAGAAACAACATTCAAAGCACCGACCGGTCGACCTGCACGAGCAGTGACCCGGAACCAGAAAACCGTGTGTGATTATCGTGTGTGAACAAGTCGATGCAATCAAATGTAATTTAAGTAATGTAATCTACTGTCCAAAACCTTAAAGATATTCAGGTTATTAAAATGTAAACGACGACAAAGAAGCAAATTCCCTCGCTTAATACCTTGAACTATAAAATGTTTTGCCTTTTTCTTGAAAAATGACTAACAATTAATTGAGCATAAGAATAGTTGGTGATTTTTTTCTGTTGATTTACTAAAATTATTGTTCCAAGTTACTTTGTTTTTAGATGAAAGACACGGGCCTTGATGGTTCTGTTAAAACTATATTATTCCACATCAGAGAGTTCAGTTGACTACATTCCAGATACCAGCTGCGACAGTGAAGATAGTGATGCTTGCCTTAAACCAAACCTAAGCACAAAATGTCAGTCTCTTGATGACTGAATGACACTGACTCAATGAGTTCCCCTGTCTGTGACACCACAACGTCGGACAACATGACCTTTGACAGCCAAAGCCTTACATCTGAAGCCACTGGAGAAGAAGAGGAACCCTGTTCAAGTCCGAACAAAAATGACAGTATAGTTGTTGATGCATGCCAAAAAAGAGGTGGGAGCAGAGTGTACGACAAGAGACATTATTGTTTGTATTGCTGTAAGCCTTATGCTAAGATGGCAAGGCATCTAGAAAGTGCATATGGAAATGAATCTGATGTGGCTAAATCTCAAAGCTTTCCAAAGTGCTCAAAGCAGAGAAAAATGCAGCTCGATTATATTCGCAACAGAGAAAACTATGCTCACAATGCTGCTGTTATGGAGTCAGGAAAGGGAGAACTAGTGCCATTTAAACAACCACCTAAAAGAGCGCAGGGAAATGACTTTATGCACTGTGCATACTGCCAAGGACTTTTTTCAAGAAAGGTCTTGTGGTAGCATATGCAGAGTTGCAGACTTAAACCTGGATCACCCGCCCCCAAACCAGGAAAGAACTGTGTTCAGTCCATGTGTACATACATAGGGCCTATTCCTTCACTTGTGGATAAAAAAACTGGGGAGTAATCAGTGCCATGAATCCTGGCCCAATCACAGATCAAATAAAAGTGACCAAGTCATTATTGATGTTGGACAACACTTGTTAAACAAAGGTGGGACATCAGCCAAGAATCAACAGTGTGTCGAGAGAAGATGCGAGAAATGGGAAGGCTGATCTACAATGCCAGGAAAGTCACCAACCTAAAAAAAAATGGAAGATCTCATAAATCCAAATAATTACATGGAGACCATCAAAGCTGTCAAGTCGACATGAGGGTATGACAGTGAAACAAACAAGTTCTTAATTCAATCACTGGCAAATAAACTTGGGAATGCTCTTGTTAAAGTAAGCAAACTCCTAAAAGCTCAGGGTTTAATATCCAACAACAAAGAGCTTGTGAAGAATGCTAGTGAGTTTCAAGATGTCCATGGAAAAAAGTGGAATGAGATGATCTCAGCTACAGCATTGAGGAACATAAGGGCAGCAAAGTGGAATGTACCCACTCTCATGCCCTTTACTGAAGATGTCCAAAAAATGCATTATTAGATTAGATTAGATTAAACTTTCCAAAAAATCCATATCCATTTTCAAAAAATGCATATGTACCTCAGTCAAGTCCAAGATGAGTGCTCCAGTTCACTCTCTGAAAGTCCCTGTACAAAATTCTGGATGGAGCTGGCAAAGGTGTGTTTGACCCAGATAATTATATTTAACCATCGCAGGGAGGGAGAGGTGGCAAGCATGCCCTTATCTGCATTTTCATCAAGAGACACTTCTGATCCGCATGAGGATGTGGACTGGGCACTCTCTGAAGTGGAAAAAAAGATATGCAGACACTTCTCAAGCATTGTAATCAGGGGAAAACGTGGTCGCCCGGTTCCAATTCTTCTGACACCAAAAATGCTTTGTGCGTTAGAACTGCTTGTTAAGCAGAGGGAGGCTTGTGGTGTTCTGAAAGACAATTGTTACATGTTTGCAAGACCAGAAGCTATGACACATTTTCGAGGTTCAGACTGCATCCGTCTTTGCAAAGGTGTTTGGTGCGAAGTGTCCCAAGTCACTGACATCGACAAGATTAAGAAAGCATGCTGCAACTCTTTCAACTGTGCTGAACATGACGGACACAGAAATGGACCAGTTGGCCAACTTTCTAGGCCATGACATTAGAATACACCGGGAAAACTATAGACTACCTGAGAAGACCCTGCAACTTGCCAAGATCAGCAAACTTTTAATGGCACTCGAGCAAGGGAGATTACCTGAATTTCATGGCAAAAACTTGGATCAAATTGGGATAGATCCAGATAGTAGGTTTTTATTAGATTTTTTTTTCTGTGTTTTGATTACATTGGTACATTGATTACTTTGTATAAATTCCACAGAAAAGGTTCCTGAAAGTGATGAAGACGGGAGCATTACAGGAGGGAAACTGTTCATCTGCTGTTGATGGTATGTAATATCAGTTGTAAGTGTCATTACGGGACATATGGAATAACTGTTTGGGAATTGAAAGCTAAGATGATGCAAAGATTCGAATATAATCCATGGTGTACTTAAATCAAACATAATTCCATGATAGTCTTACTTTCAGAATGGCTGTTTTCACAGTTTTTTGATTGCTGCAGTTTATGAAATAAACTATGAACTAATGCCTGTATAGGTGTGAAGTGTGTGTGATTGCAGTGACTTGGGTGGATTTGCAGCGTACACTCAAAAAAATTATCTTTTGAATTTACTTAATAGTTATTTCAACGTTTTCCACGAAACAGTTATGTAAGATATAATTAAATCTTACTATTAAAATGGGAATAACTCACTTGTGTGCAACCAACAAAACTAGGTTAAGTAAATTCAACATAATGTGGTTTCATTGTCTTAATTAAATGTGTTAATTAATACCAACAAAGCTTATCATTACACTGACTTAAGTCACTTATGTTAATATAACTCAACTGTATTTAGCTTATCATTACACTGACTTAAGTCACTTATTTTAATATAACTCAACTGTATTTAGCAAGACTAACAAAGCTTATCATTACACTGACTTAAGTCACTTATGTTAATATAACTCAACTGTATTAAGCAAGGCTAGCAAAGATTTTCATTACACTGACTGAAGTCACTTATGTTCAGTGTTGGGCAAGTTACTTCAAAAGCGCAATGCATTATTTATTACTTGTTACTGTCATTTCAAAGTAATTAGTTACATTACAATATTACTGTCTTTGAATTGTATGGCATTACACTACTTTTACATTACTTTTGCATTACTTTCACCAAAATAACAGGAAATATGGATTTGGTGTTCTCAATAGATCTTGTGTTCAATGCAGCTCCTTACACAGCAGGAGGTGATGTGGTATGGCATAATGACTGAGTTAGGCTTAAGGCTAACAAAAGTACAATTTAATGGTCGCAGTTATGGCTCATGGTGCAATACATTTTATAATAGAAATACTGTATCTTTAGGTATTTATATTGAAATCAATAGAGCTAGAGCCTACTACTGTAGATTGTAAAAAAAAAAAAAAAGTCATGACAAGATACACAACCCTTTTTACATTTCTATCCCTTT
>OMKX01065048.1:0-10148 GCA_900302425.1 Brosme brosme
TATTATTAGTAGGTATTTCCTAAAGCAGGAGGAGCGCGAAGAGTTGGTTCATGAGGAAAGAGGTGTCGAGACACTGGCGGGATACTAGAATACATACAGGCACAGCATCATCCAGTCACACTCGGTGTGCTTGCTTAGTCAGAAAGCAAGCACCCCAGAGTACTTCTAGAGCAAAGGTGACTCATTCACACTGGATCTGGGTTTGCGGCAATGTGGGAGAGTTCATGGCTTGATTTGTGTGACGTCATGTTGTGACCTTAAACCACTCCTTCATGGCAGGGTTGGACAGCTCTGGAAAGGAGAACAAGGTGGCGATCAGTCTCTCATCCATCTTTACAGTTTTCTGGTAACAAGAGGAATGCTACAATGCTAATGTTACCTGGTTTTTCTTCTTCCCATGGGCTTCTTCCAGTCTGATCGCCAGGTTACGTGATTGGCCACTGCAGCATGTTGGGTTGCAATTCTCCAAAAGTTGATTGTTTAAACTTTTGTACTCTTTTCTCGCAACCGAATGTGGCCCCGGGCTCCGCAGCTTAAATGCACGTAACATTAATGGTTGAACTGGCGATTTCGCCGCAACGCCTTATCTAGTGTGAATGAGCTCTTAGGGTGGCTATTGAAAAGACCATGTTAACCCTCCAAGTTCAGCACATCCCTCATCATCTACTCCTGTCCTGAACTCAGTCTCCTACATGGCTCAGTCTTCACCAGATACGGTGCTGGTATTCCAAACATGCTGTTCCCACATGGGAAATGCGTACCATTCAGATCATGCCTCAGATACCTGGTCTAATGACGTGCCCCATTTTTCCTCCTACCCTGCTGAGGTCACAGGGGGGCCACCTGCTGGTGATTACCAGAATTCTAGTAATTCTTCACCAGAATTCTGGAGTAGCCACTGAGCAACCAAGTTATGCAGCCACTGTAATCGCGAACAGACCTCTCTCCAGATAACTTGGCTTCCATGTGCTGGACTGTGGTCACTCCCATTTCGGCGTACTTTCACAGGGGGGAGATCTTCCATCCCCCTCGCTGGGCTTGGTCTGAAAAGGGTGTGGCCAAACCTCCACAGCAAGTGCCAGTGTGCTTCATGCACAAGAAGCCTTTATGACAATAAATGGCATGTGTTGGAGGATTGGTGCTCGTTTGATTCACGCACATTACCTTTCCAGTATATCTTATTCGTTGCCTGTAACTGTATCATTCTTACAGAAACTAGTGCATGCTTCTATGCCATTTAGGTGTACCTTATTGCCGCCTGCAATCTCGGGTTTGGTCAGACAGTCAGGTTATGCAGGGAGTACAGCAATTGGATTTTGTGGGATTTGCTGACTATGCTGGAGGATTTATTGTGTTCTCCCTTTAAGGTCTTGGATCACGTCTATCAGAAATGTTTACATTAACGGGGTGATATTATGCCAGCAGGTGTGAGTGTGATTAGCCATTACAAGCCGTTTGAAGATCTGCATTTTCCTGTGTTTTAGTGACATCACAAGTGGGAGTGTCCACCTAGATGTATCATGGATAGATAAGCAACATTTGCTACAGTCCACTGGGTAGGCTGGTAGACTGATCTATCCAGCATACATCTAGGTGGACACTCCCGGAAGTGATGTCACCAAAACACAGGAAAAAGCCAATTTTCAAACAGCTTGTAATGGCTAATCACACCTGGTGGCATAATATCACCCCTTTTAAAAACAACTTGCATTTATGCAATCTTTGTTCACCCAGAGTCTGTCCAGTGCATGTGCATGTAGGTAAACAAAATTGGTGTTCCAGCTTAATCTAGCCATCCAGCTCAGCCATCCGTGAGGAACTCGGAGTAGAGCCGCTTATCCTTCGCGTAGAAAGGAGTCAGTTGAGGTGGTTTGGAGGTGGTTAAGGATGCCCCCTGGGCGCCTCCCTAGGGAGGTGTTTCAGGCACGTCCATATGGCTGACACAGCGTTTTCTGCTCATTCAAAATAAGCCAAACTTCTTCCTTGCTCCACCACGCAGGTTGTCTGATGAACTACCATCTCATCTTATCAGTGAACCGGTTTGTTTTCACAACATTCTTTCCAAGGGTTTTGGCTTTTATTATACGTTAATGCTTTGATTGTTTGGTTCACGCCTTGCCTTAATGTAGGTGCCTTGGCAAGTGGTAGTAGTCTAGTGCTATTAAAGTGTCCATGGTTTTAATGTATTATTACTTTTGATGAATTCTATTTAGTGTTTCTTAACTGCCTCCTGTGTCCAGTGCATGGCCATTTTATTCCCCATTCATATAACTAGATAACCCCTCTGGTAACCTAGGGTAGCACAGTAGTATCACTCTGTATTGGCACTAGAATCCACCCTTACAAAACATGTTTAACATGTTTAAAATGTTGCCCATCCCCATTCTCCAGTATCCACTGGTAGAAGTAATGGATGAGATGGAGAGCAATATTCATGTACAATTGGTGAAAAGTAATACCCCTGTGATAGCTCAAAATCTTCTGCGATCCAAGTCAAAGGAATGCGAGACTACCCGTTGGGCAAGAGAACCCTTTGTCGTCATATACAATTTTACATTTAAAGGGCCAGTGAATGCAAAATATTTGTTTTGCTTTTAAGCGTGGGCATTTCGCAAATGATCTTCAACATAGTAATCAATGTAATTTTGTCTGTTACTAAATAAGTTAAGTTCTTCCCTGCTTTAAACTCAAAGCACGTTCTTTGCATCGTTGAGCCCTTTCGTAGGCACTTGGACGTCACGACGAGCTGAGCGTCTACACTACCGCTACGGGAGTGACGTTTTTTGACGAGAGGCAAGGTAGCAACAATGTCTCGAGGTGGTGGGTTGTTGTTGGCTGCGTACGGGAGAGGGTTAAGCTTCTCGGACACTTATAGTATACACCCCCTCCATCCCCTCCTGACAGTTATGCAGACAGCCCACCCACGGTCACTAAACGTGTTTCATTGGGAGCAAGCATCCTGAAGCCGTTGCAATCCAAATGGAAATCCATTTCACAAATCTCAAGTGAAGAGATAGCTTCTTGAGGGGATTTGGTACTTTGTTGAAGTTTGTTGACATTGCTAATGTGTTATCGTATACCCATTAGCCGTGCAGTTTTGCCTATTATTTTGTCCAAATATGTGGAATTATCAATATTTTTCTGGCAAAAGGCATAAAACATTCAGGAAATAATGTAATGTCTAATAAAAATTATTTATTTTGTTGGATCACACCTGTCCAAACTGTGTTTAAAATATGTTTTCCAGTTAATGAGGGTATGGCAAATGGCTATACTCCAAATGCACTGTAGCAAATAGTACTCTAGGCTGATATCTGAACGTCTCTGTAAAACAGCGTTTCATGTTTCCTCTGTGGTCTTGAAGAAGGAGTTGAGTGACAGCTGCCTGGTTCCGAGTTTGGTCTTTTTAGAGATAGACAACTTGCTGTTTTTCACAACCTTCTTCCTCTTGCCATCCTAACAATACAAACGCATGCTTTAAAAACGTATGTGTGTAGGAATGGCCAGATTATACATTAGTATAATGTACATTTGTACATACAGTTACACAATAATGTAAATCAGAAAGTACTTACCTTTGAAGTTAGCACCTCATGACTTAGTTTACCCATAGTTTCATACAGCTTTAGGATCTGCAAGAGTTCACACAGGTATCTCATGGCACAGTATCATGTAAATGCAATGCTATTAAAATACAGTGGAGACTAGTGTTGGATAACGCTACTTTTACATCTTTTTTATATGACTTTTATATATATTATATACGATTATGACTTCCATTTATAAGTGTGCAGAGCTATGGAGAGAGAGAGTGGTCTCATTATAAATACGAATGTAAGTAAACTTGTATCTTGTGAATGTGAAAAAAAAAAAGTGCAATTATTTGTACAAATCCATACATATTTATGAATCCAAGATGTACATTTTGCCTAAATACCTATTTCTTTTTTTTATGTATTTGTCCTGTCTGTACGCAGCCAGCAGGTAGGATGGTGCTTATCTGCTTAATGATACGAGATACGTAGCGTAGTAGCGTAGCGTATCAATGTCAGGCCTACCCTACTGCATTGTAAATGGCATCTCGATAGCTAAGCTACACATGCGCAGTACGCAGCTACCCGCCAAGACGTAGGAAAGAAACAAACAATGCGAATGTGACATAACTAAATGTCTGATACTTGAATGGCAAAAATAATATATTACCCTGCAACGAAAAATGAATCTGTGTACTCCAACATGATATCCCCTACAGTGGTGGAGAGACATACCTTTTTCATTCCGGTGGAGACAGCTGCCTCAAGCAGAGCAGTCCTGGTTAGCCACTGAAGATTTTCACTTTGCGTTTCTTCAGTGGCGTCTTCTTCCTTAACACAAACACTGTACACAATGTACGTCTGGTGAATGTGAGAGAATATATGAACCACCTGCCGAAAACAGGAGACAAGAAGAATAGAACATCTTAAATTCGGTTCAAATGCTAATGATGGAATTTGAAAGTGTGGAGACTGGGTGGCACTCACCTCCCCAACATAAGACAAAAGGTCCCTGTTGACCTTGACTCCCAAGATTCTTCCAACCTCTGCACACAATGCTCCCTGCTGTTTGACTTCTGAATTCTCCTCCTCCAGTAACAAACTGGGGAACTCCCACATCCCGGCCAGAAGACCTGTGGGTGCACCACACCAGAGAAGAACATGGAAACACAGAGAGAGAGGTTTCCGTTAGTTTCTAAAAACGCAGACAGGTTTTAAAATGAATAGTTTCATGGGATAATGCAGTCACTTAGAAATGTTATTGCAGATATGTTGGACGTTTTAAACCAGCTAACCACCGATCCTTGACCCCAAATCACACGGCTAACCTTTGTTTGGTCTCTGAGTGAGCAGATATTCGTCCTCTCCGCCTTCGCCGGGTCGGAGCGCCACACAGGTGAGGGTGCGTTCGACGCGCGGGGCCTTTTTGGCAGGCTTCCTAGGGAAGTTGTGGACCCCCAGGTCATCCAGCCAGGGGTCCGCGGGGCACAAGGCGCAGGATGCAGGCGTGGCTGGACGGGGGAGGGAGGGGGACGACGATTGAAATAAATAGCATTAAAATAGAACCCATAATATATGTACACCTGGGTACAAAATAAATCTAAGAAGTCAAATAAGAGTAAGTAAATAAATATAGAATAAATAAAAACAAAGAAATGGATACATTCAGGCACACATTAACATAAAATGTAAACGGCAGTCTGGCAGTGTCTGCCCAAATGATAATACATAATGAACAATAAAAGCCTGACAGGTGTTGAGAGTGAGAGGAGGAGGAACCAGGATACTCACTGCAGTCTTCTATATCACCCAGTGTTGACGGGGTCTTGTCCACTTTCCCCAGGAGCTTCTTAGAGTTTGCCTCCTTCTTGACATGAACCTGCACATAGTTAGATGTTCATTATTGATCTGTGAAGATGTCCTACAGACCTGGTCTTCACCTCCAACAACGACCTGGCTAATGACTGCTTAACTTAGCCTCGTTCCAAGGTCTTCTCTTCGGTGGAATGGGATGCTAAGACTTCTGATTGAGGGGTATCTGTGTCCGTTACATCTTATGGAGATTGCTTTATCAAACTATTTGTAAAAACACTCCATATTTGTTGTTCTTGGATTTGTTGTGGTTTCTCTTGTCATGTTCTTATTATTCTCACTCTGGGGACTGTTAACTGGCGTACACAGCTCGTAGGAAGTAAGAGAACAGAAATTGTGTTGCGGTAGACCGGGAGTACGCTACAATTCATGACCCTCTCTCAGCCTATGCTTAAGTGCCTAGAAATGCTATATAATTATGCATACCGGTAGATATATTTTGCATTGTCAGAAAAACAAATATACATATAATTCAACTTCACCATTGAAGTAATATATAAACTGATAATACCATAGCAATAAAACGACATTGCTTCATTGAGAACAGCAAAAGTCAAGCGAAGGGATCAGCACCTTGCGATAGGAGTGACAGTGGGTCTGTAGAGGACACTGGCCACAGAGAGCTGCTTTAGGGGTGCAGACTCGGGCCCCCAGCTCCATCATGGCCTGGTTAAAGTCCCCAGGTCTATCCGGGTCCACCACGGTATTGGCCAGACTCCTGGAGAGAACCGCCAGTAAAAAATGACTTCAAACTGAATGAATTTAAACTTACGTTATTTAAAAAACACAAAAACAATAGCAATACGTTGCATTTGCATTTTTCATGATAACAAATTAAATTAAAATTAAAATTTAAGTAAAATGGTTTAATAACAGACAAAAGGCTCTGGTCAAGGTTTGGCGCTTCATAATTATGTGAACTTGAACTTCTTCTCTGGAAGGATCATGCATGATGTGTACGACTCCCTCACCACAGGGCCTCTGTCACGGCAGAGCTGGTGCTATCTGCCCCTATAGCTCTCAGGCGACACAGGACACGGATCACGTTGCCATCCACCACTCCAGACACCTGAGACACCCAGCAGGGCAGCCAATCAGTGATCACAGGTGATGGAGAACATGTCTCTTGTTATCTTAGACTAGGATGAAGCAGCTGGTTTACTGTTGACTCGTCATAGGTGCCGACCACTGCTTCTAGTATGGACAACTAGTTGTAGAAATGTAATCGTAAATATTAGGTGTGGAAACATCAATCCTTTCAAATTAACAGTACAGAAATGTTTGGTCAATTTATTTATGATGTAAATTATATAATTATACATAATAATATAATTATAATAAAGGTCACAAACCTTGAAAAATACAGAGGGAATCATAAATAATGTCAATGAATGGAAATTATATAAATTAAAGTATGGTCCTCAGCTTTAACACGGCTCTGAAATGAATGAATGGACGTATGAGTCACTTTAGGTGATATAGTGTGTGTATGTGTATTGTGTATACCTGTATTTGTATATGTGTTTAAGTGTGTATATGTTGGGTAACCTCTGACCTCTCCCAGTGCAATAGACCCGATCGCCCCAGCAGTGTAGCGTCCGACCCCAGGCAACTGTTTCAGAAGGCTTTCCACCGTCCTGGGCATTTCACCCTTCATCTCTGTGACCACCTTAGACAGAAACCCCAATGAACACCCAATCTCCCGCATGAGGTACGTCTATTCACTGTTTAGTGCTCCTGTAGTACCTGCCCTGACCTTCCTTGTTACTGGGACAACTTATTTTTATGCTTTAGTAGATTAATGGGATTTATGTTCATTGCAAAGACTTTTTGATATGATTGTGACTTTTATCTTCGTAAACTGTCCTTGAGTACTTAAATACAAGTATTTTTTTTATAGATTTACTTTAGAAAATGTGTATCACTGCCTTGATCATTTTAATCATATATATTGTGCCAGTAATTTGAATAAAGAGAATATAGAGTATATTGAAGTAATATAGTACACTGAAGTAATTGAAATGCATGCCATTAAATTAAGCTGTAATCATGCATCATGCACCATGCATGTGCACAGACGCTCATAACACACACCTTCTGAGCTCCTTCGTGCAGTCTCTTTCCTCGTGAGTAGTAGCCAAGCCCCGCCCACATTTTGTTGACTTCCTGTTTATCAAGGAAGTGAAGAATCTATTTTAAACAATTGCAATTGGAATATTGGCATATCTGCAGTGAGTTGTGCTCTTGTGGTTCACCTCCAGTGAAGCAGCTGCAAGATCCTGCACCGTGGGCCACCTCTTGAAATTCAATGCAATGAAATCATGATCACATTATTCAACAGGTGATGCAATGTGTTGAATATGCTTCACAAAGGAGGTAATGATTGTGAGAATGAGGTCAGTGTTGGTTACCTTCATCCATCTGTTGTAATAATCTATCACAGTGGCCACCTGGGTCTGCTGCAGCATGATCTCGGAGACCCAAACTGTAAGCCAAAGACACTGCTGTCTAAATATCTTGGGTAATCTAAAAGGATTATGAAATGATTTGGATAACTATATCGTCAACATGGCCTAGGATGGGAGGGGCATTATACCTGCATATGTTCTGATGTTGACGTCTGGCTCTTTTAAGGCCTGTCATAACAAAATAAGAATCACATTTAGATATCATCAACCGTCTTGCAGATTTTCTGACCTCCTGGGATATTTGCATCTTACTGTGCACAATTAATGTCATCTTTACCACTGTCCTCCATGGAAGCTCTCTCTTCTCTTTGTCATACCAGCTTAGGAGTTGAGACTGTAGCTGCAGCACATGGGCTGGTTCATGAAAAGTGTGGTATGTGGCCCGAGAACAGGGATTGGTGGGTTCTTCTGCAGAGAAGAAGCATGCGTTTACATTTCACTGAAAACTAATAACAGCATTTTCTGTCCATGTACAATATTGGAAGGTAAAGGTATGTTATTCTCCAATGTAGAGGTTAACACACCTATGATACCTTTGTAAATATGAGCACGTATTGTCAAATATCATGGACCTCAAATAAGCTTAAATGATCTTAACTGAACTGTATCGGCCACAGTCCTTCTTGAGTATACAACTCTAGTATTTTATTTCATTCCGCCTGGAGGACACCGATCATATAAATGTTAGTTATACAACAGCTCACAAAACACAACATCTCTTCTATAATAGGACGTAACATGATTACTGTACCTTTTTTTACAGCTTCCTTTGTCGTCTTTCGGGGTGCTTTCGTAGTTTCTGTCATTGTAAGGGTCGATCTCTTTCCTTTCTGCATAGCAGAACGCAACTTGCTCATATTGTACGTATACTTATTACTTGTATACTCATGTGTGCGCTTAGGCCATTTGTTTACTTGTTGGACACCGTCACACCGCATGAACGTTCCCGCCAGTAAGGCGGGGCCACCGTTTTTGGACCAATCCACGTTTCTTCCGGAATGAGGAACCAATGGCACAGCCAAGATACGCCTCTGCTGAATCGTGCATCAAATTGTGCACAGAAGGTGTAATACAACAACTATTGAAGTACTTGCTACGTTCTCTTTTTTAGTGCTGTTCAATTAATCGGATAACTTTTAAGGGTATGAATGTGTATTTGAAATTGACATTTTGTGCCTGCTATATTCAAATTACGCCTATTTAAAGAAAACAAGTGATTCGGAAGGATTACCAACGCTTCCACATTCTCGTCATGGAGTTCAGTCACAGTGCTAGTGCAACTGTTCTTATAAGGAGGTCAAATAGCCCATGCACAGGTGAAATAGACGGAGATTCTCATAGTATAAACCCGTTCACCCCATTTATCCTACACTGTCTAGCACTGTCCTCCTGGTGCTCATGCATGATATTGCAGTATTTTTCCTGTTGCATTACTGTGAACTCGAGTGGCATAGGTCTTCTATTATAGCTTGTGTAACCGATGATGAAGTATAAAAACGCAAAGTAATTCAACAACATAGAGGAAACACCGAAAATAACTGAACAAACCTGACAAACGGAGAAAATAATGATCTGGAAAGTTAAATTGAATACAACAAAAGCACAATTCCTCTGTATGTTTCTGTTCCTCTTATCAGCAATCACCGATCTCCGATTCTAGAATAAAACCCTGCGATGTAGTCCTACATTACTTATCAATAAATATTTTTAAATCTAAAATAAACATTCACAACGTCCGCCCGACAGATAATAGGCTACATAATGTTAAGTTTACATTGTCATTACTGTAACAGGATCTATGATATACTGTGCAGGTTTAATAGACGGAGACACTCGTGTTGCCGGTGCAGCCTTGGGTACTTTATTACATGCTTGTTTACGTTACAGGTGTTCACCCCTAAACCTTCCCCAACCTCCTTACAGGTCCCTACGCATATCACTACAATTACCTTTGGTTTGGTGGACTTTGTAAGATAGTAGCATTTCTGACGGGATTTCATCTGTGTTCATGCACTTTGTCAAAATTATTTTATTTATCATAAAAACGGGCAGCAGCCTATACTATTCATATAACAACGTCTGCAATCTTACCATGAAAGTATCAAAGAGTGAACTTCCCATTCCTCCCCGTACATGTACTGGTAGAGCTGGGTATGTTTGGACAAAGTGCTGGAGAGAAGAACAGAGATCAGCACAAATACAAATGTGTAGGTTGTCTCCATGTCTGTATTCAGATGATTATTGAATAATTTAAATGTCACTTAATCTGAGTGTG